>JH154961.1:43081-54893 GCA_000226015.1 Mnemiopsis leidyi | reverse complement strand
AAATCAAAAATTTTCAAAAAATGTCCTATAAATCCTAAAAATTGTTGATGAAATCATCATTGGCTAAACCCCCCCTCCCCCCCTCGTCATCAATCATCATCATTTGGAAACTCCCCCTCCCCCCTAGGTGATGACGTCATATGTGAACGACCCCTAAATTATTATTAATAAATCTAAAAGATAATAAATCATATACTCTTTTGTTGCAGCACTACTAAAATAAGAACACTTTTATCTGCTCCTTGGCACTGGCAGGACTGCTGGGGGCAAATTAATTTCCCTAGCGACCCTGATAGATAAAAAGGATCAAATAAGTACTAAGTACTAGGTTAAAGCTCTGTGGTTTGAATCAATCAGATAACAAGACATAAGTTCTCAGTACAATAAATAGAACAATGATGGCATCAACTTAAATTGAAAAACGTTTCAGTAACATTGACGGGGTTCTAAACAAGTTAAAAAGTAGAATCGGCTCAGCTGAAGAAGATCTTCCCCACAGTAGCTACTTAGTCACAGACGATTCACCCTCTCTCCTACCAGACAGGCCCTTTATGCTGAAGTTAAGAAAAGGCAGCAATCTGCACCGATTCAAAATCAAAATGGTAAGTGCTATATTGTGTCTATAACACTCCAATCAAAACACTGGTTCAAATGTTCGATACACAATCTTACTTGAAGCACTTAAATCATCAACCCCTTTCAAATTTTGCTCTTTTGGGGCCTATCGAAAATTCTGTAAGGAAGAACATGCTTCCTTTTTGGATCCGGGGTTGTAGATCAATGAGACCTAAATAATGTGACCAGGATCAAGGGTATTGGAACGTGCATTCAGAGGAGCCAAAAAAGAAGGTAAATTTGGGGTTTTTGCTTGTTACATTTGTTCGACCGGGAGCTGTACTCAATAGCTACTAAAGTAGCTCGGAGATGGAGTTTTGAAAGTTGGATTACCTCAATTTTGAGCCTTGACTATTCTAGGGTCAATGTTAAATTTGACAAGGAATCTGAATTAACAGTTTGAAGCCGAAAAAATATCACCTGACCCCCGTCCCCCTTAGAAGTGACCCCTTATTCTTAAGCCAGAAGAAAAGTTAGACCAGAATTTAGACGTGAAATTACAAGGAATTTGAAAACAATGTGTCTTTTCTGACTGGAGGAACGCTTTAAGTTTTGCGGCTGATATGATTCTTGTCAAGCTGTGCAAGGCCAATTTGGCTAGGCATGTCCTGAGTCCTGTCCTCCCTAAACCCCGGAACTTCTGTCACTGTGGTGCACACGCTTGCATAGTTCCCCACAAGTCCTCAGAAACACAAGTGTTCTATTTATATTGGTGGGACCAGAATGCTGGCCAAATTAAGTCCTAAGATAACCTATTTGTGCTAAATTTGGGGATATTTTGACTTTTCCTGAGTTCATTTTGGGCTCTTTTTACTACTTTTTCAATGATGCTATCAAGGTAAACTTTCTCAGATATCATTGCTGCTTAAGAATAAAGTAATTGGTAAGCTGCTACAATATACCCACTTGAAAATTGAAAAATTGCATCCAAAGCATTCAAAAAGCTAGTAATTGAGGTTAACAATATTCGAAAAGTGCTCAAAAAGTAGGTGGTAAATATTGATTATCTTTAATATCTTCTTAAGTGAATTTTAGAGCTATTTGGAAGTGAATTCAACTAACGTAAGTATATGGTTAATGTCTAAAACATAACAAGAATTGCAGCCGCTTTCATTGTGTAAGGCGACCGCTATATTTCCCGTATCATGCCATCGCTAATTGTCATTAAACTTTGAGGAATCAAAATACGCAACCTTGTACCGGACGTTATTTCGACTAGTTTTCATTGTTCTGCACGTGTTAAATAAGAGCCGTTTAATGCAGCCATGATTGAGAAATTCCGCGCTGCACGCGCAAAGTTAAGACACAATTGCGCGTTCTTTTCATCGTTTATTTCAAATATCTTAACTCAGCTCTGCATGACGTCATTAATCATTATTGTATTGTATGTGCTGCCTTCATAATTCATTCATACTACGTTGTGTTTATGCCTTTGGCGTGAATTAGTTAAAAGGATTTGTTCGGAGCTGAGATTGAAATCGTGCTTATACATTCATTTCTCAATCTGTCATCTGTCATTCGACAAATTACTCAATAAAAAGTTAGTTTAAAAGAATTTGATTGTACTTTACTTTTTCTTATTCTTGTTTTTCTTGTATGATCGTTCATCTTGTTGTTGTTGCGAGGCAATTATGTTTACATTTCATGATGTGGAATACATTCTGCGGCCTGAGGCAGTTAAAAGCTATAATCGTAATCGTATACATAATTAGGTTTGATAAAGGAGCGTGCGCGCGGACTTGCGCGCAGACGTACAGAGCTAATAATCCAAATTTACGCTGTCGATCGCCAACCCTTGTTTTGTACTTTTTGTGCACGTGCACAAAACATATCAAAACAATCTTGCCATTTGGGCCCTTCGGGCCCAAATGGCATGATACGGGAAAAAATAAATTTCAAATATCATCCTAACTGACTTGGGTATAGATTCAAAGCAATCACATGCAAGGTCCTCAGGTATATGTGAGAATCGAATTTTTTGGAGTACTGTTTTTGACCCCCAATTTTGACTGATTCACATCAACTCTATAGTTGCCCTGCTATGACAACAGTCTCATTCCTGGATTTATTTAAAATGTGTTAAAAGTTAGGGTTTTTTGGTCATTTTTGACCCCAATTTATGCAGTCCAGACTAAATCTATCCTCGAAAAGACCTTGAGTCATAATTCTTGACGAATTATTTTACATCAGAAAGTTGTAAAAAGGTTTCCTGCCCTTTTTCGCGAATTTTATGAAAAAATGAGGTTATCCTCAATTTTATCACAAAAATGACATTTTAAGTCTAATTTGTTACTCGATATAATCATGAAAGTGACTATCCCATCAGGTTTAGTTTGTTTCATGCAGCAACAGTGAAAAATGAGGGTATTAAAAATTTGAATTCTGTCCGTCATTTCCGCCAGTTGCAAGTTTTATCCTCTTGAATAAGAGCTCATATTTGGAAACTGATAATTCTATCATAAGTGGGAATAATGCCTTGGGTATGGAACAAAATCAGAAATTTTACCCTTGATATCATCAAAATATTCCGTATGAGGGTAATTTAAAAAGACAACTCATCCCTTGTTTTCTACAATTCCCCCTTAAGAAACCTCACTTTTGAAGTTATGGTAAAGGTTATCCAAGATGATCCACCGATTTAAAAAGCTTTATAGTATAATAACAGAGAATCAACAAAACAAAAAGTTAGATAAAATTTGCCTGAAAATAGGCTAATGATGAATGTCACAAAATGGGACCATTTAACCTACAATTGATGAAATATAGCTTTTTTTTCAGGATACTCCCTTAAAGACAGTATTAGAGCATCTAGGTCCGGAGTATGATGTCAGCCCTGAACTCTTCATTTTGCAGCTAAACGATGAGACTTTAGACTGGACTAAAAATCCGCATCAGCTTGGACTAACTGTTGTCGATATAATAGGTAACAAGTTGAAAAGTAAAGTAACATTTCCAATCAGTTGGCAATTTTTTGGAACGAGATTTACAAGCTTTTAATGGTACTGAACAGTCATTTGTTTATTGATAAGTACCTTGGACAAATATTGTGCAAGAAATGTGAAACAAATTTGTAATAAAAATGCTTGTCATGTTGACAGTCTAGTTGTTTCAAGTAGGTAATTGCACTTACAGTGCTGGATTTCTTATCAACATATTCTCTAGAGGTGCTGGTAGGTGCAGTACCCCAAGTTGCTCAAAAGGCTCAGGAAGAAAAGAACGAGAACATCATAAAGATTAAAGTTCAATCAACTGACCTCCGCAACAACACCAGAGAGTATGAAGTAATCAAGGTATGTGCTTCCAAAAATGAGTATTATATGGGTGTCGAAGGATGTATAGTAAGATGAAAACATTTTTAAAAGTAGAAAAAATAAATCAAAAGTACCCGAAATAATGTTTTTCAGACAAAACCACTGGTCGAATCCCTATTCCAAGCGACTCAAGATTTTGGTTACGAAGCTGCAAAATTCATATTCGATGGGGAACCTGTGCTCCCCCGAAAAACACCGATTGAGCTAGAATTGGAAGAGGGTGATTGTTTTGACATTGTTGAACAAACTTAATGAGTCGAAAGTCACGGAAAGTGATGTAAGATTATAAGCTTACCTTATTAGTCATTAATTAAGAGTCAAAAAAGGATGTTCGAATGTTTATTATCTTTTCGTTTTAATATATGTGAAAACGAAACTTTTTGCAATGACATTTTTAGTATGTTTTACTCTAAGTATAGTAGTCGTTATCTAAAATCAGAATGCATTCATTATTGAAAGTATTTATTTTATACATATTACAGATACAGCCAGTAATCTTCAATCGAATTTGTTACGGTATTTGCATGTAGTACACTTACTCATGGATGGCGAAAGTTAAGCTTAACCATTTTTATGTTGGTTTCGCCACACTTGAGAAATGAGTATTTGTTTTTTTCAAGGTTGGGCGAATGTTTATTTTACCCGTATACACCTTGTAGACTCATCAAACTAATGATCTGTGTAGGTTCTAATGACTATGATGTTTTAATCTTCGTAGGTTTTGACGTTTGAATATTTAAACTTTGATTTTTAAAATAAAATCTCAACATTGTGGGATATTTAAGGATCCTGACTTAAATTATGACTCACATGGTTTAATATCTTGATCGAATAAAAAAGTAGAAATTGTTTTTTATTGTAGGTTGAAATTAAAATTGTATCAGTGTTACTGTAAAATGTAATCTAAAATCTTATACTCACAGATTATATTTGTTCATTCTGTTTTGTTCATTAAAACTTATAAAATTCAATTGATGATGCACAAAATTGAACAACAAGTCTTTGACATTCCTTTTCTTCAGTGTATAAAAATACATTTTTAAGGATGGCAATACATAGCAAGAATACCTGAAAATGTCACATGGACGGACTTGTCAGCAAGTTTCTCTCGGTTCTCAAGGTAGTAGCAGATGATAACAACATCCAGGCAAAACAAGAAACAGATGAGTTGAAGGAGAAAACTGGAGACGCGCAGGATAATGTTCAGGAAAACGGAATTAACAATGCAAGGGGAGAAGTTAAACCCAATACTGTTGAAGCATGTGAAGAGGCTGAACCACAGGCTTCACCCAAATCAGAGTCCAGTTTAAACAGTAGTTCAAGTCTACAAGATGACGTGACAAACTCATTGTTGTCAGATCCTCCCGATAACAAACCAAGAGTAGAACAGTGTATAGACATAGTGCCAGTAGAAGACATGCCCCTACCCTCCCCGGCATCCCAGCTCGAACCTAACACACAGGGTCTACAACCTGGCTATACGCCTTCTCTCGCACACAGCCCAAGTCAGGGTGTCTTGCAGAGGGACCCACCTTCCAGCCCTTCTCTCTTCGACAGATCTATCGAGTTTTTCAAGCGGGAGTTTGATAGTCTCAGATTCAGCTTAGGTGCGTATTGTTTTAACAAATTCTGTTTGCCTGTTCATTTCTTGGTTAACACAAAAGGTATACAAATAAACTTAAGAGAAAAACTCACGCACTGAAGTTCATTGTTAGATGCGGCTGTCAGTAAGTCAGTACTTTTGATATTTCAGGTACACGACCAATATTGACTCACGAAAAATGGTTCAACATCTTCAACGCTGACGGGCAAATGCTGGACACCGAGAAGTTTTATAGCTTTCTTCTTGACTGTGAGTACTGTGAATATAGACTTGAATTTTTACACAGTTACAGCCTACTGTTTACAGACTTATATTAGATATCTGAAGTCTAGCTCTGGGACATGAGACAAAGATTAAGTACATTGGATGCACATCCAATTAATATTTAACATTACTTCTTTCAGATGATTGGCCGACAGAGCTGCTGCAAGAGGGCTGGAAGTATTTGTTCCAGTATTATGAAACGTTCTCCAACCACGACGAGCGAGTTCTGATCGACAAGAACAAGGAGACAGAGTTGGAAAAGTTGGTGGCTGGATGGTCTGAAATCTTGGTAAGTGAGCAGTTGACAGTCGGATGTTTTCCATCCTTTTCCTATTCTCCTGCTATAGTTATCTTATTACTGCTTACATTTAACGCATAATACAAATTATCTCATTAAATCAAATGTAAATCTCGTGCTCGAGTCTGCGTTCATAGATCAAATTACAAGGTACATAGTGGAACATTGGCACACTGTATCATGTTAAAAGCAGTCTTCCCGATAGGAGAAAGGAGAAGAAAACTGTGATGAAAATGCGAGGGTTCAAAAACTTATATACCTGATTAATAAGGATGTTCCCCGAACTGATCGTGATCATCCATTTTACACGTGAGTGATGAGGGTTTTTCCATTGAGACAAGAGACTTGCTGTACTTGTTGACGTTTCATTAACTTAAAGAATTTATCCATCCTCATAGGAGTATTAAATTGCAACGCATGGACACACAATTTTTTCCGCTGTTTGGAAGGCACTTTGTCTCAGAAATGATAAAACGAAACTAGCTTCCTTAAAATTTGGCGCGCAAATGCGCGCGTTTTTCTGGTCAAATGGCCTTGTTTTAATGTTTTACTTCAACATGTCAAAATTCACGTTTAAAATAATATTATTGGTAGTTGGTAGAATATTACCCTCATTGGTTCTTACAAAACTTGTTCAATAACTCGTGATCTGAACAGATTGAAATACCAAATCCTTATGCCTCGTTATCATGTTACATTTTATAGGATTTAGACGTGTTTTTGAAAACTCTAGGATGGAATGTTCAGCTTGCACAACTTTTAGTAATTGCCTTAAGGCAGTACATTGCCGCAAAATGTTTCTTTCACTTGATACACAGTACAAGTGATAATAGGTGTCGTAAAACTCTAACATGTTTCAGAGGCAATCCTGATAATTCCTCCGTCTTGCGAGATCTGCTTGTGACTTTCTGTTTCGCTAATCCAGGTTAGTAAAACATTACTATATTTTGTGATGGTTCATCTTTCTACAATACGACGAAAAAAGTCAAGTGGCCTCTGATAAAACAAATACATAGCTGTGGGACTTGTTTGCAGTCGGCCATTTCTTCATTTGCTTCAGCTTTACCGTTTCGGCGAAATTCGAAAAGGAGCTACTACGAAATGTTCGAAAGTTTCTTTTTCCATCAAGAAATTGAGGTTGATTTATAGTGCTTTTTAGGTTGCATATAGTCCTTTATAGTGCTTCGTCACCTTCTTTCGTAGCGACCCACTTATTTACCCAGTTCAAGTGTGTTGTTACACAGAAGTTTCCCACAGATATTGGCTATGTACAAGGGATGAACGAAGTGTTGAGTATGTTTCTAGTTACTGTGGAGAACAAGGCAGTCGCATATTGGGGATACTCTAACTACACTCTACGTAACAAGCTCTTCTTTAACTCTACTGGCCTCATGGCTAAACTCAGTAAGTATGTCCTCTAGTGTCAGAAAGGGAGATAGTTTAATGTTTTCCTTCATAAGGCATCAAATCACACATCCTGCTTGATTAAATCGCAGAATTTAGTGTAGCTAATGTACCCCCAAATCACACATCCTGCTTGATTAAATCGCAGAATTTAGTGTAGCTATGTACCCTCTGTAGATGGTTTACACAACGTCTAGAAACACCATTTCGACTTTCGTTCGACCTGAGGTTCGTGTAGACGAGTTCGATAGGTCTAAGATACATGTGATCCGACTTCCTTTAAATCGCATTTTATTTTGAATGAATCTCTTTCCATTAATTTGGGATCATGGATTTCATCTGACTTGATCCAGATTCAATAGATCCAGAATATGTTCATATTAAACTACCTTGGATCTCAATGAAAACACGACATTATCGATTTTCTTTACAAACAAAACCACGTCATCTCGTAAAGTTCCTTCATTACATCGGAAGTTAGGTTTTTATTAGGAATACAGCTATTAGTGGGTATAGATATGAGGTACATTATGTACTTTATCAGACAATTTCCTCATTAAGGCAGCCGGCTGGCATGTTCAAACTTTAACAGATATCTTCCCCGTCCCGTAACATGCTGCACCGAGATGAATTAAAGTCATTGATTGAGCATACCAAGTTAACTAAATTCTTTGATCAAGATTATCCTATCATCGTAGCGCTAAATGTGATAAGATACTTTGAATTTTTGTATTAGAGGAAATCATGCTAGCATTGACCGTCCAACCAAAATCAGCGCCGCTACTTGAATTGGTAACTATTGGATTAGTAACTATCCGTCTCGCCAGTCATGATTTAGTTAAGTATGGAGCTAGAAGGGTTTCAGTCAGCAAAGGAGGAGAACGGGTTTAATCTTTTAACCATCCAATCAGTAATGAGTCGGGCAGAATTGGAATTAAGCAAAATTCGAATCATTAACCAAAACTAGAATATCTACGCGTACGATAAGAAATTTGTATTCGACAGGAATCATTGAATCGATTAGGCTCATTGTTTTGCCGTTAACTTTTGAATCCTTTCCACGCATTAATCATGGTAGGTATCATAACGATTATATCTGAAACGAAAACACAAATCCATGTACCATGCAATGAAATCCATGGAAATTCATGAAATGGAATTGATGTAATCCATGGAATTGATGTAATCCATGGAATTGATGTAATCCATGGAATTGATGTAATCCATAGGAATTGATGTAATCCATGGAATTGATGTAATCCATGGAATTGATGTAATCCATGGAATAGGTGTATTATCCATGGAATTGATGGAATCCATGAAATTGATGGAATCCATGGGATTGGTGTAATCCATGGAATTGATGTATTATCCATGGAATTGGTGTAATCCATGGAATTGGTGTAATCCATGGAATTGGTGTATTATCCATGGAATTGGTGTAATCCATGGAATTGATGGAATCATCAAACACAGTGTTAACGCTCATTCAATAAAACGATGAATTTTACAATGCTACATTTTCATTGTCCGGAATCGAAAAGAGTAATCTATTACTCAAATAGGTTATTGTTGAAAATCTTGTGGTAAAGTAAAAAATGGGTCCAGAAGAAAGTGTGCAAACACAAAATCGTGCTATGCTCAACACATTTTGTTTTTATGCTGTTGATACCAAGAATTAACAAAATATACAAATGCAAAAGCTGCCCTTGACCATTTCATGCCGCATTTTAGTTTGTGTAACATTATTTTTAAAATTATTTTCACAGAACTTGGAAAAATTTGCCTATCTTATTAATAATCTGAACCAGAATATTGTAAATTGAAATTCGCAATATTCTGCCTACTATGCTACAAAAGTACAAACTGAACATCGTTAATCGTGAAATTTTCTCGTCTAATCGGCTAATCCTACCATAGATACTTCTTCTTCAGATACAGCTAATAATAATCTAAATATTCGTTATCTAAGATCTAGGTGGTGCCTATTTCTAAAGTCAAACAATCAAAATTCAAAGTTACTCAGTCTTTTATTCGTAATTCTTCAGTTTACGGTGGTCTTATTAATTAAACCTAACCTAAGATAAGATCAAACCTCATAAATCGTTTAAAATGATTACCATAAATAAATCCCCACCACAAATTATCTGTTAAATTGTCGAGCTAGTCTTAACTCTTAACTGCTTTACTGCAATCTCACTAACGCAACAATATGCAGGTTCTCTAGTTGACGGTAACAAGTAAGACGTCTCTAGTAATGTGCAGCATAACATAGCATGAGCATGAGAAAACTCTCAAATGCTCGGAGTAAAGGAAAGCAAAAGAAGCGTCTCGGTTAATTTTATTTAAGGTTTTTCACTATGTGCTAAGTTCAATCCTGTACCACAACACAAAATACTAGAAAACTAAACTAAACTACCGAATCTCAAGATGATTCCACCTGCCTATTCCACGTCACTTTCCTCGTACTCTCCCGTGGAGCCGCCGCGTGGTGGAGGGGTGTAAACCCCCAGCTTCCCCGCACCGCGTGACACGTGCGCATAACCCACGACGCTGCCGCGCGGGGAATGAATGTGGGTATAGCCAACTAGTGTGGGGTGAGCTACACTGTTGCGTGGAGAGGTGCGGTAAAGTCGGTTCTTCTTGATGTAAGTAGCGACCTTGTCGGAGAGCAGATAGCGCGTGCTCAACCCTCTGCCAGTCAAACTTCTTATCTCTGTCGAACTGACCTGGTAAAATTTAACTGTATCGCGACGTTCGAAATATTCGACGTGATGTCATGGAAATCTTTCGGGCAACTTATGTCAAATATTTCAAGACATTTTTGTACTCTACCGAGAACTTGGAAATTGTTCACAAATATTTCAGATTTCCGAAGTTCTCGGTCACTATCGGTTCATTAAGTTTACTTTAAAGTTGGCCTTCTTAAATAAGAAAAGGCCCCGAAACAAGATCAGAGAAACAGTTTGACGATTGAAATATTTGATAACCAAACGATTGTAGAAGGAGCTACCTCACAGTGCACAGTGTTGGGAACAAGGACAATGAACTGACGGTAATGTTCGGGGAACTCCTGCAGGACCGCCTCCACATCGTACCCTCTCCTCATGTGGACGAGCAGACCGTACTTCTTCACTATGTACTCCACATCTACCGGGTCCCAACACTCTGGGAGAAGTTTAGCAGTACCGTCAGTAAACATTCCATCAGATCAATCACTTTGTAAAGTCCCTCCATGAAGAGCACATGATTTACAAGGAATTTAGAAAAATCTTCTTCGGCCAACTTAGCCGAATGACCGAGAAACAGTGATTGATGGTAAGAAATGAGTATGGGAGGGTCTCCGATAAAAGATCTAGAATCTACAGGTGCTCCTTTGGTACAATTGTAAAAGCCTGGTTACCGGTGTACCTATATTATATAAGTACAAATATGTACCTGGATCTGCCATCTTTTTTAGCATATCAATACCACAGACGAGCATGACGCGTACAGTAGGACCGTACAGTTGTCTACAGACACGTTCACTCTCCAGGAGCACCTCCGAGGTACACTTCCAGCCTGTCTGCCTCACTTCCCAGTCCCACAGCTGCACCCAGTTGTCCTCCTGCAATAGTCCCAGCGTTATAGTATTAGACAAATTAATATGGTATCTATGTATTATATAGTATACTATATAGTATACTATATACTAGTATCTATATATACTAGATCTATTTATACTTTATAGTATACATTCTTTAGTTAAAAACAGTCAAGTTGACCTGTATCAGCTGCCGGTGGGGCTATACAGTTCAATAGTTTTTCGTCGCAGCGACTGAGCAAGATTTGCCCTGTCTAATGTGCTAACCTGCTCGCTTAATGTCAGACGTATCATCTTTACACGATGTTTAGAAGAAATCAACGTGTCCTTTTGCCTGCTGTATTCATCGTGGACTGGCGATATCAGGCCACCCACCACGTTGACTCCTGCAATGATTTTCCTTGTTGTCAAAATTTTTGTGACCATGACCTTGATACCCGGACATAGGCTAAATGGTAAAAATCGTGGTCATCATACCCCCCCCCCCTGATTTACGGCTTGCTGTCAGGCACATTGGTCTATCGATAATTCACTTCATGTGGGGAATTTAAAGGAACAACAATTTCACAACTAAAGCCCAATTATTAAATTTCACTGCTAAAACCCAATTATCTTTTTTTACTAACAAAACATAAATTTAAGAAAAAAAGTTTAGGACGTCGAAAAATTCTAATTGAAAAAAACAAAAAAACAAAAAAAAGCTGGCGCCGCACCATAATCGGTGAATTGTCTTG
>JH154961.1:6974-38379 GCA_000226015.1 Mnemiopsis leidyi | reverse complement strand
ATATAATGTACAGTCCAATGTAATGTACAGTCCAATGTACGTACACAGTAGTATGCAAGCAAAGTAGCCGATAAAAGCAGATAAGATCGCTGATAAGAGAGCAGCTAAAAACGATGCAAAAGCAATGTGACTTTGATTCTTTTCCCACGTGTTTCTCCTCTTTTATCTACCCACGTGCTTCTTCTATCTTATCTACCCACGTGCTTCTTCTATCTTATCTACCCACGTGCTTCTTCTATCTTATCTACCCACGTGCTTCTTCTATCTTATCTACCCACGTGCTTCTCTCTTATCTACCCACGTGCTTCTCTCTTATCTACCCACGTGCTTCTCTCTTATCTACCCACGTGCTTCTCTCTTATCTAGTATCTTCCCACGTGCTCCTCAGCCTCTCTTATCTACCCATGTGCCCAGGTCTCGGTAAATGTGAGCTCCTCTCACTGGACATGTTCCTCGTGGTAGCGGTACTCATGTCCTCCAGGAGCACTCTCCTCTCCTTCTCCGACCAGACCGACGTTTACCAGTGGACTGGAAAACTTAAACTTTCCGACATGTCCGCCATTTCTCACGCTCGTCAGGTATGTTAATTTTTTTGTTTATTCCTGTGGAATTTTCCTAGAGAGAAGAAGAAAATTGATTCCTGCACTAAAAAAATCAAATATTTTGCTAGGTATAATCTGATTGTTGACAGATCTAAACTTGCAGATGTACGACGAGTGGGCTAATAGAAATTGGTGAGAATTCGGCTCACATTATAAGCTCTGGTATGTACTTGAACATGTTGAAGATATTTTATTTTGATATTCGTGGCCGCCTTACGGTTTTCTCGAGATGCAGGAATGGAAACTGTTTTAGATAGAATATACCGCTATCAAGATCATGCCTGTATTCGACATAGCATTGATATTGTCACTTTTACTCAGAGTATAATCAGTCGGCCCCCGTATTTTCATCAATAATACTTATCAAATTGGGGATATTTCATATTTCTTGATTCTGGCTATGATTTTTTAGCTTTGATTTGAAGCAAGGGTGAAATTTTCTACGTTCAGATTTTTTAGAAACTTTTTTATAACGTTGATGAGAGGGTCGGGAGCATGGTCACTAAAACAACGATGTTATTCTTTGGGATCAAAATGGACATTATAAAAGATAACTTTGACCTTTTTACCGCGGTAATTTCAAAACTTTGAGACGAAATGTTCGAAAAATTGTACCCACCTGCCGCTATCTAGAGACACTAGTTATTAAATATTTCCTTCATATGGTTGTCGATGGAAATAATAAAGATCTCGTGGTAACGGATATGGTTTTTATCATTTATAATTAATCAGAAGCTGGAAGGCCGTGCCTTCTTCATTATGTATTGTGTTATCGATGACTGGTTTTAAGCCCCAGAATAAGATCTTCAATTTTATGAAATTCGATTTATCTGTAATTAAACATAAATTGGTAAATTTGCATGTCGATAGCGTTTTAGTATAAACTGACATGTGATTTGTGAATTGTAAACTGTAGATAGTTTTATTGACCAAAGAAACTATTAATCAAGTTGGTAACTTACTTATCACTTGACGATTGCTAAATTTTGCTATGATTTTGTGATTTATCTTCTTTTTAAAGCATTATACTAATATTGTGTGTTGTGGAAATGTATTTGGATCTTATGTTTGAAATGATTGTCTTACGTTGCCTTGATGACATTAATTGTTTTTATCAACTACGCTAATATCTTAATGCAGTGTTCAATTGTGATTCGACCGTGAACACCAAAACTCAGAACCAGATCTTTATTTTTGAAGCTACATGATACAGCGATATATATATATATATATAAAGTGTTATTCGACTCATAATCGATGTAATAGGTAGTTTTATAACAACGAAATGTATTCCCTCTAGGATGATCGGAAAAGACGCCCACGAGTACCAGGACTTCGTGACCCTGCACAAGGCCCAGCTGGCTCACGCAGGGATCCCGGAACGTTACTACCGGACTGTGTACGAGAAGATAGAGCTGGAGAAGTACGACTCAGGAGACTACATGATGATGCTGACTGATGGTGTCAACTGGGAGGTACAGTCCACCACCACTATAGAATCTGGAGATGCCAACACCATCTTTCTGGTTGATCATTGTTGGACTTTCCATGCGGAGCAAGTCAAGAAGGCTCTAAGGGGCATCCCTGGGCTGGCACAGCGACTTTCCAGTTTAACTGGTGTCGGTTATCCAGACGGAGATGGGTACGAGTCGGAGGAGGAAACCCGACTGGAAGAACTGATAGAGAAGTTGACGGAGAAAATTTGGGACCTGGCAGAAACTTACACTATTCAGAAGGACGATGAAAAGGTGACTGTTTGTTACATGATGGACGAACTTGGATCGAGGATCTCGCATTCGGAAACACCCAATATGAAGATGGCACCTTTCTTCCACATAACCAAGCAGTTCGCTGTGACTCTCATGTGGCCAATCGAGGATGAAATACCGCCCGAGACAGCAATAACCCGTGACATAACCCTAGGTGAAACCGATGTTGGTAAGAGAGCAGCTCGGTTAACGATTTTTAGGGATCAAATCGAGATCAATACTGGTGATCTAAAGATGGGGGAGGTGGAGAAACTCAACCCTTACAAAATGTACGGGAGGAAGGAGCAGACACTTCCAGATGACGCTCCTGATGATTCAGAACATCCAGCTACACTTCGGGTAAAGTCCGCCACGCCCACCGATCCTATCAAAGTTTACACCGATCTCAAGTTTATGGCAGAAGCGTTGACTGACCCACTTTTTAAGGTTGTCAACTCGGATACAGACGCTGATTTTATTTCGTCATCGTTTATCTTTGACAAATTTAAAGAATTTTACGAACAAAACCCGGCAAAAATTATTAATCAGTTTCCCAACGAGAATGTAGTATGTTGCAAAGATCTCCTTCTAAAAGTGGCCAGGAGATCTATGATTCCTGAAGAAGATCGTCAACGGTCAGATGAGGTGATCATCCAACGTTTAAACAGCGAAAGTAAGTCCTGGGCTGAGGAAATGCATCCCTGGTGGTTTCCAATCGGGTTTGACCTGGTCAACGAGCTGCCCGTATTTGTCAGGAACTATTTGGAGCGTGAAGCAGCAGGTCTAGATAATTCTTGGATAATCAAGCCTTGGAATCTGTCTCGAGGTCGAGGCACCTACGTCACCTCCAACCTGGCAATGATTGTGAAACTGGCCTACACAAGCCCAAAAGTAGTACAAAAATACATAGAAAACCCGGTGTTGTTCTACCGAGGAGACGTGGGCAGAGTTAAGTTCGATGTGAGATACGTCATTCTCCTGAAGTCTGTGAAACCTCTCAAAATCTACAAGTACAATGTATTTTGGTTGAGGTTTGCTAACAGACCGTTCGCGATGGATGAGTTTGACGAATACGAGAAGCACTTCACTGTCATGAACTATTCTGAGACGGCGGAGTTGAAACAGATCGGAGACTTAGAATTTGTCGAAATGTTTGAGCAGCAGTATCCTGACCATCCTTGGGAAAGTATAGACAGAGAGATTTGTGAGATGATAAAGGAATGTTTTAAATCTGCTTCTTCTTTACCTCCCCCTCGAGGACTGTCTCATTCCGCCCAATCCAGGGCGATTTACGCACTTGACATGATGCTGAAATGGAGTGAGGATAAAAAGACTATGGTGCCGCAATTACTCGAGTGTAACTTCAACCCCGACAATCAAAGAGCCTGCAAATACCATCCTAACTTTTACAATCATTGCCTCAAAGTACTTCTTACCGATACTGACATTAGCAACATCCCTGTCACCGAAATAAGTTGACAGTGAAGAGGAACTTTTACTTTTGGCACTGTTGCCGTTAGTTTTGGGTTTTTATATTTTTAACAAATTTTTGAACAATCTTGGGTCGTGAAATTTTGTGAGATGTTTTCAATTGCAGAGCCGCGGGGTTTATTTATTACACACTGTCCTAATAACACTTTTAGAACACGTGTTTTTTATTTCAATCTCTAATACTTTTCTGCCGAACTGAGCGATTTGTCTTATAATGTAGTCGGCCCAATCTCAATCTATTTTTAAACAAATCTTGCACTCTCTGATTTCTATAGCCCATAAGTCACATATTTACTTAGGCAAATGGTGTTTTCACAAGCTCGATTGAGATGTCAGCTAATCTTGAGAAAACGATGTCGCAATCTCAGGCTCTTCTCAGTCGAGACTAGCAAAATAAGAAATATTGGGATCGTTGCCCACATTGATGCAGGTTTGTAAATTTTCTTTGTAGACTGAGGGATGTAAGAATCATACACTGGAAAGTAATAATTGCGTGATTCCATTTCTATATTCCCCATTCCTTAACTACTGTATCAATTACTTGAGATCTAACTTTTCTGTACAAATAACTGTCCAGGGAAAACAACCGTGACAGAGCGCATTCTCTACGAGACTGGAGCAATTCGGGCAGCCGGTAATATAAAACACGGCAACACGACCACCGACTTCCTCCCTTGCGAACAAAATCGTGGGATTACCGTCAACTCTGCCTTCGTTCAAGCTCACTTTTCAGATCATATCTTTAATGTAATCGACACACCCGGACATGTGGACTTTAGTTTCGAGGTGGAGCGATCCCTGAGAGTCCTGGACGGGTCTCTGGTCGTGATAGACGGGACCCGGGGTGTGGAACCCCAGACAGTAACTGTTTGGAAACAGCTGGAAAAGTTCCAAGTTCCCAGGTTGATCTTCCTCAACAAGTTGGACAGGGAGAAGAGAAATGTGAGAGTTTGTATGTCGTCCATCAGAGAAACACTGAGAACTTTGCCGGTTTTAGTGAATTATCCTGTGTATGATAAAGACAGACAACTATTAGATGTGACAACATCTCCGTCCAATGCCGAGTGGACTGACACGGTAGAATCTCTTGCTGAGGTTGATGAGCGGATAGAGGATCTTTATTTTTCCTTCGATTGTGATGCAACAAAGATTTCGCCAGAGGAAATTTCTAGAAGCATTAGGAAGCAACACCAAATAGGACGAGTGACGCCAGTATGTTTGGGTTCGGGGTTGACTGGAGTTGGAATTAGATCATGTTTGGAAAACATAATCCAGTTTTTACCTTCTCCGTTGATAGCACAATCCAAACTCCCTCCAGTTCTCCAAGACCACGTATGTGGGGTAGTTTTTAAGAGTTCCCTAGATCCCAACAGAGGTGTCCTGTGTCAAAGCAGACTTTATTCTGGCACTTTAAAACCGCGAAGCAAACTTTTCAATGTCAGGACTAAAACTTCTGCCCAAGTTTCAAATCTTTTTCAAATTGACGCTGACAGAGTGAAATTGCAGAATTCCTGCGAGGTAGGGGGGATAACTATGATGACTGGCTGCAAGGACTTCAGGACCGGTGATGTGTTTGTATCACAATCTCTGGAATCTCATGGTGACAAAATAGACGACTTAATTCAGTCCAGTCGAGCCCTTGTATCAACCATAGACCACAGCAAGCCCCTATTCTTCTGCAGTGTTGAAGCCACTGACTCCATCTCAAACGACAGGCTGGAGAAGGTGCTGACCGACATGACGTTTGAAGACCCTACCTTGACCCTTAAAAGGAGTGACAACGGTGAGTTGGTGATGGGAGGAACAGGCCGGCTACACCTCAGTGTAGTGCTAGAGAGAATCAAGGACGAAAAGGGGATTAGCTGTAAAGCGTACAAGTTCCGGGTAAACTACATGGAGACCGTGTCCCAACAGATAGAGCACGTCCATACAACCCCTCTAGGAGAGCTTCACTTGACTATGAGCCCTGATGTCTCAGGAAAGAAGGTTACTGTCCAAAATGTCTGTCCGAAAACTCGGGAAGTTGTGGAACCTGCCATAGAGAGTGCCCTAACCATAGGTCCTCTCATTGGTCTTCAGTTGTCCGACTGCCACATCACTGCCAAGTTTGACCTCAGTCCACCTGACCATAAGAAGTTTCCGACTAAGGAGGAAAAGAAAGAACTCAATCTCATGGTTAAAACGGCAATAAGAGACATTTTCCAGAATAATCTGTCTGTCATGACCTTGTGTGAGCCCATAGCGGAGGTGGAGGTGGAAGGACCACAAGAATACTCCTCCACTATTATGGCAGATTTCTCCTTGAGAGCCGGATCACTGGAGTATGAAGTATCATTTTCGGACGAAGGAAACTGGTTCACTTTAAGAGGATGTGCCCCACTCTCGAAACTGACTGATTTCAACAGCCAGATAAGACACCTCTCTCGGGGCAGTGCATCTGTTTTAAAAATAGAAACGGTTAAGTACGGGCCGATGGAACTCGACAGTTGTAGGGAGATCGTGCAAATGTTTAAAGAGGGTAAATTGTAGACTTTTTTGTTTCAATTTTTGTTTTGTATTTTTGATGTTTATATCTTACTGTTCTGTAATTGATATAATCTGCTTGTGTTTGGGAACTCGAAGTTCCTAGACATAAGCAGAGTTAGATTCTCATTATCTGATATTATTTTGCCTTTGACGATGGTTGCATATATTTTATCGCGTTTTTTAATTATCATTGTAGGTTAGCAGAAAATCATGCTCTTACATTAAGGGAATGAGTGATCAACTGAATAATTGAATGAAAGATCGTATCCGTGCTAATACTATGAATATATTTTATTGATCTATAAAAAGCTGTTGCAGAATGTTGGCTAGATAAATGTGAAGCTCAATAAAGCTCGGTCTGTGGAATTCAACAGTTTCAAAAGATCCTCAGCTCAGTCTATTGCACTTATCTGCAAACCCCGGCCAAATTGCTCATCGGCGCTGACTACCCATACCTCATCTTGAACTCCTGTTAAGGTATTTCGATGAGGCATTCCGTTAAGTTGATTCTACTAAAACGGGACCACGGACTACACGTTAAAATGTTCATTTGGTTAAACTGTACATTTTTTAGCGTTCGTCTAGTGTCCACCATCTTTAAATGATTTATCCTCAGGTATTCAACCTAAAAATCAGTTTTGCCGTTTGCCGTTTGCGTGATGGGTGACAATTTTGAGGATCTTGTAAGTGATTTGTCCTCATTTGGTGTCTCAAATGAGGAAAACTGTGCAGTTTCCCGGTTGGTATTCTTAATCTTGTTTACAAAACGACCGGTTAGCCACCTCTCACAATTCCGGTTGCTGTTCGATTCAGTTATTTACAAAAGTCCGGTTTCTGTTAGCGCTACTGACGGGGATGTGCTCGAGGTGTTGATACCTGGAAGGTTAACTGATATCTTCAATCTCATTTCCAAGAAAAATGACTTTACAGCCAATACAGAATTTGCACTATAGAAATAATGACACACCCATCCTTGACTCTCCAAATGAATCATAAAATCTTTGGCACGGTGAGGAGGCGAAAATGTCAGTTAACTGAACTTTTGCTTCCGCGGTTATATGGTTACCCGGTCGTTTTCGAGCCTATGTCCTATCGTTGTTAATATTGCTTCCACAACTTCTAGCATCATCATTGAATATTTATTTGTTATTTTATTAGAACATTACCTTCTTTTTCCTTATCTCGATTTACGTGAGAACTTATAAATGAGATGGTTTAGCGTATTTATCATGCCTTGAGTATATCACAGACCACCTTGTCATCAAATGCCTAAACTCTAAACCTCTTAGTCTTATAAAAGTAACTATATGTATATATATAAAGTACTTTGGAATAGTGAGCGTCTCATCTTGGTTCTCCAACCAGAATTGATTTGTACAAGACGAAGACTAACAAACAAGACCAGGAGGCAAGAAGAACAAAATTATTAGAGAGACAGAAAAAGTAAGTCTTAATTTTTAAAGGATCAATGTTTATCATGAGGCACTATCTCATTGTCGATTTAATATTATTTTGAAGTGACATTGGATAAAAATGTTATACTAAATTTATCTTCAATAAGGTCAATTAATTCTCCGTTATTCAATGTTTCTGACATCCTTGTGCTATTTCTTCGCAGCGACCGGGAAAAGCGGCTCTCAGCGTTACGTAATATAGAAGAAGAATCGGACAGTCCCAAGAAAACCAACCCTTTTAGAAACCAAGTCAGTAGTCAAGTATCGCGGCTAGATCTTACCATCGTTTCGAGCGATTTTTAATCAAGGTGGAATGAGCAGTCGAAACCTTGATTTTTGTCTGAAGTAAAGCTGCATGAACCGTTTTAAAAGTTGCCCGTACTGAAGTAGACATGTAGATCCAGTAGCCGCACTGCTCAACCAAATAACCGCAGTTTACCGCAGTTGATGCTGTCAGAATGGCTGCACGATAGACCTGCAGATCTCGAAGATAATTGGTTGTGCAAGGTAGCTCCAGTAGGTCACAGAACTCTAGTTGTGGCCCACAAGGTAGGATTGTCCAACAGTGTTTTTGTTATTTTCTTCTTTACTCGAGTGAAAGACAAAGGTTTTAATGGAAAATCATAATCGATATATTTCTGCACGTTACTCCGCCGTCCTCAGGACACTCAGTAAATGTATTTAATTTGTAGTGTTGAAATACTTTGAAAAAGGTAATTAGGTAATACATTAAACACGGTAGGATTGGTATAAGAGATTTAGAGTCTAATTCCAGAAAATCTTATGAAGAAATTTTGAATCTTAATCTTTGAAAATAGTGAATAGGAGTAATAGTTTGGGTTGCATCATGGGTGGAACGGTGGGTTAAAGCGGTTTTCCAGGTACCTGTCTGACGAATGTTTTAAGACTTAAATTCTGTAGTTAAATTTTCCCATTATTACCTGCCTTAATGTAGTTAACCGACAAAGATATTGTGTAACTAAATATTTAACTCTACCAGCTACCTAGAGGCCGTGTTTGGGTGTGAAGTAAAGGTTGCCAACCCTTGTACGGTTAGCATCTAACTAGGTGGTTTACAGGATTATAAATGGCCGCAAGTTGACCTAAAATGACCTAACAGGGCCGAACAGAAAGCTACACGAAGAGTGGATATCGGACCGACAGTTTTCCTTCTCTGCTGCCGGGCGGTAACAACACGAGCCGTTCCTCCTACTCCCTGCTGGACGCCGTGTGGTGCGAGGACAATCACACATTCTACGTCCTGGATATGATCTGCTACGGGGGACACCCTGTTGATAATTCAGAGGTGTGATATATGTCTTCCATCTTCAATTCGATGTAGATTGAGTGTTATTCTTCCTGCCTAATCAAAAAAGCTATCGTTGCCCATGTAATCATGCATTAGCCCCAGCCCCAGGCACTTTCTCAATTTTGCTGCATTATAATTTATATAAATTTCAGGCGGAATTTAGATTCTACTGGGGAGCAACCAAGTTTTCCGAAGATATCCCAGATATTTCGACACAACAGCGCAAAAACAAATACCCGATGAAATGGCTACAGAGCATTTCCTGTGACAAAGACGCTCTGTCTGGATTATTGGCCCAAGAAAACGACTTCAAAGTGGACGGTTTTCTGTTTTATCACAAGATGTGAGTACACTTCATAAAACATTAGCTTTAGCACCTTGGCCCAGCGTGATATTGTATTTTACTGTTTTAGTACAGTTACTATAACCCATAACAATAGCTTAATAGACTAGTATAAGAGCACAACTATAGTTGTTTCGTCCCTAAGGGGAACAAAAGTGTTGCCATGGTGACAATGAGACTGTATTTCATTTTCAGGGCACACTATTCCGCGGGTCCTACACCTTTAGTGGGTTGGCTGAAAGCTGACATGTTAAATGAAGTGTTGGGTCTCGACTTGGACCTCAGTAACTATCTGATGGGTGAAACCTGAGTGTTACTGTGTTTACAAGCAGAAACGTGACGCTGAACTGGGAGGTGTAACGAGTTGTAATTGTCCTTCCAAAACTACAAGGGTGCACTTTTCTTCAGTCTGGGAATCAATTCAGAATTCGATCAATATTTAAATAACTCACACTCGATTATAAAAGAGGATAATCCTGTCTATATAAGCCGAATGGTTGAAAAAAACTTTTTCCGGGGTATTTGTGTCAAAAGAAACTGATTCTACTGCATGAAAATCAATCATGCAACCAAAGGGCCGAGAGGCAATGTCAGATTTCGAGCAAGAAGTTAACGGAGTTAGTTTTGTCTTAAAAGCTCAATTTTTGCTGTTTATTTGAAGATTGAAGAGAAAAGTAAACGTTCCTTCTGCTCGCACTTCTTACCAGGTACATTTTGAATTCCTCAGTTTGTTTATAATATTAATTCAGCTTTATCATCAGTTTCGTAGTCCTTGGGTTTCATTTCTCGCCTCTTCGACAACATTCTTTATTTTTTGAAAAGTGGAATCGTAGTGTTCTAAGTATGAACGCTTGATAGCAGGTAGATTTTCTCGGCTTAGAGAAAACGAGCCTTCTTTAGATGGTTGTAACATAATAGAATAAGGAAATACTTGGGCCTTGTGAAATCAAGTATATTGTAGTCCGAAACTGAATTAATATGATTTTCAATGAATATTAGACAGAGGAATCAATTATGTTCCTTAGATTTCACAAGAATATTGTTAAAAATTTTAAAATGTTAGCAACTACTGTGGTTTTAAATTTAAGGCTTTTTAACCAATGGTCGGGTAAAACACGAAGAATCGCTTGGTACAGAAATTGAACGTTTATAGATAAAAGACAATATGTCATACAAATAAAATGCTAAAAAAACAATAAATTTGCCCAGCAATGGCGATCTTTGTCTGGTAAATTTTAGTTACACTCACAGCCGATGTGAAAAACCACAAAACAAAAGAAAATCAACCTTATTATGCAATCTTATTTAAGCTGAGATTAAGTTTACCCTTGATAAGCGGTACTGCAAACATTGTAGAGTTTATCAGTGTTCCGAATGTTCCTCCCAAAACGCAGAACTCTCTAAAATACATCCGCTCTAAACTGCTTAAGTGTCTGCGGAGTGCCACATAAACTATCGGCGACAAGAACATGATGTAATACACAACCAGGAGAGTCACGGACCACACAATAATATAAATATGTCTGGTCAGGATAAAGTCTTTGCGAGTTATACCTATACTGTTTACTGCCAGGTTTGATTTGTTGATGATTTCCGTGGTGGCGCTGACCATGTTGCCTCGACCGCCTCTTTGAGGGCTGAGGTTAACGTTGGACGCTTTCCGCAGTTCGTTTGAGGAGGATTTCCTGAAAGAATTTTCGTTTTAGTGATTTTATTTGCTTAAATCTCAGTCACATTATCCATCACTTGGCAATAAAGGTGGACCCTTTGGTGATCAGCTTATCTGCTTAGAGCTTACCCCGGTGGCAAGTTGACCTTATTTGGCAGTGCTGTACTTTGTACAAGCAACAGTGCGTAAAACACTTGGTTCTTGCTTCCAACTACATTTACATATAGTGCTTACCCTACGAATTGTGATAAGAAAAAGGACTGCAAGTGTTACATATTTTAACAAGGAATACGCATGATCATTTTACTCAATAAATGTTTTTCATAGTTTAAAACTATTTCAACAAATTAAATACAAATAATTTGAGTGCACATGATCAATGTTATATTGATTGAACAATTTTAGTTATAACATTGCGTATTCCTTGTTAAAATATTTTCGTAACTACACTTGCAGTCCTTTTTCTCACCAAAATTACAAAGAAATCCCTATTCTTTACATCATGTCTTACCCTACTAACCCTTTTGTATAGTTGAGCTTAAATCTAATCACCTACTTAATGGAATGGCCGTTCATGGTTTAGAACTTACGAAGATTTAAGTTTCTTAAAAAGGCTTTTGGATCTCCTTATGATTATAATTTCTAATTTATAATTGCTCTTCCTCTGAATTTTGCTGGTGTAATCTAAAAATGATTTCACGTGTCGTTGGTTTAGATCGGTTACGTATGATTGGTTGGATTCAAAGCCGGGGCTTCAAGACAGAAATGCTTTGCTTATTCTAATTAGATAAGGAGGCCGTGGAGGATTGCAATACAAAAAAGAGTGCTACAAAAAGTTAATTTTTAAATTTAGTTATTTTGTTTTATGACGTTTTTTCGAAATTCAAGGCCACAGAACAAGAAACAAAAATGTAAACCGAAGAATTGGCTAAAACATTAGCGCTGCTGCATATTTTAGCTTGACAACTGTTTAAGTTTTTCAATCACTCGTTTATCGATGCACGTCACATTATTGGGTTATATAGGATTGCTCCGATTACTAATACTGGCACACCCTTTCTGACAACTATTTGATCGTTTACACCTTCTAAATGCTAATCGTTTCTCCAGCAGTCAGAATCTTTTTAGTCTCATCATTTTCTACCAATCGCAGTGCTCCAATTTTTACCCTTTGTCCTCTTACAAAGCTCGATGCCTGACTTGTAACTACTCTTAAACAGGCGGCACCGTTAAAGTTAATCTTTAAACTGTGACTCTGTCACCATTGTCGCTGAACTTTTCAGCAGAAATCGTTAGCGCATATCCGTGAAAATTCTGTCAAATGAAACTCATCATGACTGCTGCACTGATTGATTCCCAATGAAAAGAAATGGATAAATTTTGCTAATCCTCACTAGCTTCGACACAAATATGTGCAATAAAGAGGACGAGCACGCTGCGGCGCCAAGTTGCCATGGCAAGTTCTGTGCTGGCAAGTTGCCATGGCAAGTTCTGTGCTGGCAAGTTGCTTCTTGCTACCGCTGTATGTGTCACGCAATATAAACAATTTGTCATCAAAGTTGTATTCGTCCTATGTTGGGGGTCTAACAGTCGAGTGTAACACATCACAAAGTTTACTATTCCAGTTCCACTGGCGTTACTAACCAGTGCTTCGAGTGGCTTGACAAATTAAGAGCATGGTAAAATTGAAGATGCTGCACTTACCGAAGTCTAAGGTTGCAGTCTCGCTTCTTGTAGTTTGAGATCTGTACAGCTATATGACGTATCATGGTTAGTAAGACCAGAGTGAGAGAGATCATGAGTGCTGCCTGGCAGGAAATAACCAGCTTACTGTTGGTTGCCAGCACGTCCAATGGGTAAGATGCTTCCTCGGTCGTGTTGGAGTTTAGCAGAATCTGATCAGGGCGGGCGGTCATTTAATACAAAAATAGATTGAAAATAAACTGCTTGGTCAAAAATATATTGCAATTATGCTACTTTCAAAATGCATATTACATTTGCACAGTGCAGTACTTGCATATGCCATATTTACATAATTTAAACATAATATGACTTTGTGGTTACCTGAATCAGGAGAATGGAGCTTATAGTCCATGCTGAGATGACCGTACAAAGGACCCTTCTTCTGGTAACCCATCGTTTGTAGCAAAACGGCTTGGCACAGGCTATCAACCTGGATATAAAGGAAATATTTCAACAATTACGCATGACATTTTATGCATGACACGGCAGTTTATAAATCATAAATAATTTGTATTGCACATTGTGTGTGCAGAATTTTGAAAAATGACCATGCTTGAATTGTGCCTAAACATGAAATTTGAGAATTACCCTTCCGCACGGTCTATTGGTCGTTAACAACTGTTCCCGACCAATAGACTAATAGTCTGAACCGATATCAAGCAGAGATTTGTAAAAGGGCGCACCCCTTCTACTTAAAACACATTGCAGCTTGCTGAAACGTTAGACTGCTAGATTCATAAAAAAATGTTTTAGGTCCTTACCTTGTTACTACGATAGAATTGATGTGAAAAATGGAGCCTATCCGTAGAGACAGAGCTAGTGGCGTTATAACATTGACTCCCTTTGTCAACAGCTGAAATGTTCTCGGTCAAGATCATTGTATCTATTAATAGGGGGCGGAGTGCTCACCCAAAATTAAAAAAAGGTCTATTTTGCACTTGGTTTGAAAATTAAATTTGGCAAAAGATGTTTTTATAACTTATGGGGGGAGTTCGATGACGATAATAACCCCTCACCCCACTATAACATACGTTGTCCCTAGTGGTGGTGTGAAGAGTGACAGTAAGAGCACTGTTAGTAAGGTCGCACACCATCAGACTCAGAATGTTGAGGGTGCGTTTAGGGAACCGGTACATGCAGATGAGATAGATACAGATTAGGAGAGTGTTACCAGCTGTCCCCGTCACCCCCGCAACAACCGCTGCCCATCGAACTTCCAGCATCGCTAAATGATGGTCATGGTTAAGATCACGGACAAGTTTAGCCCAACTATTTTTTCTGAGTGTTTAGTAAAATTTAGGTTCAATATTATTTTGTCCGTGGTAATTTTTGCATTGGCCATGGTGAAATTGTCGACTATTTGACTACAGTTGATAAGAAATTTTGACAGTTATTACGGTATATTTTACCATGACACCGTGAATACCCTGATAAAGGTTAATTGGTCAAAAAAAATGGTAGTTACCTTACCCTTCCCCTCCATTCCCCGTGCTCCTAATTTAAGTAAGGTCCTTTGAGTTCCACAGTTACCGAACTTGCTTTGGAGTTCATATTATATCACTTATCACTGATTTCATGGGAGTTTCCAATTCTTGCTAGATTATTTAAGGATTGCAATTTTAATTAGGACTCCTTAGCATGTTACGTAATCACCACGAGAGAGATGTGGATTTTTTTGAATTATTGCGCTTGATAACGAATGGGCAGGGGGTTTGGCTATGAATGAGCCATCAATTTTTATCAAAAGCGATTCTGTTAACGTTTAACTAAAGCAGCCCTTATTAAAAGGCAAAGCCCCAATCCATTTTGTCTGTCCTAGAGAGGGGAACGAAGGTTAATAATTGATTAGGGAGAGGTATGAAAATCGCCAAAATATTGATTATCATCTATCATTATTATCTGAACGACCCCTTATTATATATTGTAGTTCAAAAGTTTGGAATTTATCACTGCTCAGCTTTTTAAGGTTTTTAAGCTGATGCAGTTAAGCTATGTTTAAATTTATAATACCTAGGAAAGAAGAGTGAAGGGTATAAATCTAGACTGAAAGCCTCTAATCCCGGAGTAGCAAACTACGATTTCCTGGATAAGCATCAAATATTATATGAATATAGGACTGCTTCATTAGCGTAAGAAACCTACTGAATTTAAACGATTAAAGGAATAGATATGCTAGGGCTAAATTTATTACAGAACCTTTTATGGCTTTTGGTATTGAATCGTGGGTGCAGTATGTTCAAGAAGTAGAAAATATGAAAATATAACGGTTCCCTAAAAACCTTAAAGAGTTGGCCTAGAGTATATAATTATAATATGTACTTGTTCTTGTAATAACCCAGCTAGCATAATTGGTGAAACTGCTTCCAAAATTAACTGAAATACAGCAAAAATTCATCTTGTTCATAGGAAATGTAATTTTGATCAAAACTTTGAAAAACACGAACGTTTGTCAACATCCAGCATTACCATAATACCTCAAGGAACAGCCAACTGTCGTCTGTCACAAAACAAACGGATCAAAGTTCTTAAGTTTTTCAATTATCGCATGTTTTGAGCTTGCTTAAAGATCTTATATTGTGGTTCTAAAAATATCTGTAACATTTTAACAGTATAATAGGGAGTACTGTAATTGTCTCTTTGGTCCATGTCCCGATAAAAATGTTAAACGGACATAAAAAAGACAGAAAATAAGGACCGCAGTTATTTGGGCAAAATTGGCTACAAGTTACAAAACTAAACTAAAAATCGTTGTCACAGAATTAAACGGACATAAAATCGGACAAAATAGCCTCTGAAATTGTGATTTATAATATTCTATGTATGAACCGAGGAATCCATTTAATAAAAACTGGGAACCGTTTCTAAAATCTACTTCTCCTACTCGACTGTGTCCTTAAGTTACGGGGATACCTCGAATTATTTTTGTTCGTCCCCACTAGGCAGTAGGCACTAATATAGACTTTTAGAATTCGTCGAAAAATATGAGGGGGTCTGCAGAGTTTGCAGCCGTTTTAATGCTTTCTGCAATCTTGCATTTAACATGTTTAAGATTTGTGCAGAAAACTGGTTTTTAAAATCTCTTTTAAGTTATGACTAAGATAGGGCCTTGGAATTTTACTGAAAATTTTTCGTTATTCTTAAAGTCAATAAAAACGCAAAGTTGAGCCAAGAATAAATTGAGGTGTCCCCTTAATATTATTATTGTTAGGCTAACAGTAACACATCTTCGAAAGAAAGATGAAAAGTGTCTCAGGCTTTTTGAGGTGGAATGATAACTGTCGGCCAAATTAACAAAACATGATTCTTTTATTTATGTTTTATGTCCTTTGTGTACGGTATTTTGTCCGAAATGTCCTAAATTTAGTTATAGTTCGATTTGTCCGACAGTCTGTCCGTGTCCGGAAAAAAGGTAAAACGGACATTGACAAAACATTAAGTGACACAACTTGTTAGTTTTCTAATAGTAGTATTAGTTTCACTTTTTAAACTCCTGACGCACGAATTGACGCACTAACTACACTGATCCTACTCTTACTAGTGATGTAAAGCGTAGGTTGCCAAACGCAAAACTATCTGATCACGCCCGGAGGACGGAAATATATAGCTGTTAAAATTCACGACTGGCTTGAACTCGCCGAATACCGTTTTAATATACTGACGTAAAATTATATTTATATAGTGACTTCCTCTGATCTGCGTTATACCGCACTCATGCATGTCGTATAATCGTAACACCTAGATTGTGGGTTTATAGAAGGGAAATTGTACTTTCACTCTAAACATGTCATTAATATATTACTAATGTGCTCAATAATTGATCTGTTGTCTAAACGAAGGCTGAGTTAACTTTGCAAATTGCTAATCGCATCAAATCCATTCGGTCAAAATTCAAATTTTAAAGATAAATACACATTTTAAAGATTAATGCACATTTATAATATACATTACCATTTGTCTTCAAATTTATTTTTCTAGTTCTGAATACATAAAAGGGGCCATATAACAAGGGCTTTTGGATTTCAAAAATAAATTCAAGCTGTAAATAATTCAAAGTAATTACATCTATTAGCCGTCACACGCAGCCTACAGCCTTATATTAGTCTACAAATGCTTGATCTCTTTTTCTCCTATTGCCTCTTTCGTGTCTCTCCTCTATCTACTCTCCACTGTCTAATGCCCTCTCTATTCTCTATGATACTACGATAGTGTAAAATATTTGGAAGACTGCAAGCAAAAAAGGAGGAGATATGAGAGAAGAGAAATAAATATTTACAAACATATTTACATCTTACATATTTACATCTTACGTAAATATACCTACGTAAGGTTAAGCTGAGAAAGCGGACCAACTGGACCTTGTCTTCAAATTCAGTCGTTATTGCAAATTGCTAACATTCATTAAGCTGGACTCACATTCATGCTTCATTTACAAGTGATAATGCGACTGAGCTTAGTGAAATAAAAGATAAGAGAGAAGAAAGAGAGGAGAGTGGAAGGGTACGATAAGAGGGGGGAGAGATGATATCATTGCAAAGTGGAGGGAGTTATGCTAAAAGGAATGATAGATAGAATTAGGTAAAACATCGAACACTTTGATAAATCAATATGCGGTCATAAGACATGGCAACGGGTGCAAGTACTTAGTAAGTGATGATAACAAAAGCGATAACCGATTATTTATTCTCATTCTCGGGGTGCAAACAGGGGCTTCGCTCCTAAACTCAGATTCTGGGTTTAGGAGCGAAATTTCTTGCAGTCGGTCAAGGTGGGAAATATGTAAACGTCCCCTAAATCGATCATAAAACTTATCACCGACGTATCAATGTATGCAGATTAAGTTTCAAGATGCTGTAGTGATTTACCTTACTCGGGATTTTTATGTGACCGGGATGAAATGACGGGTTTGGGACAATTGCGGGCAGCATCCAAGAAGCCCTACCCAGTCCGTGGAATAGTCCGCGGACCGGTCCGAGGACTATTCTGTTTCACACACTTACTGGTTAAGTGAGTGTACGTATTTTGGCCAAACTATAGTACAGAGGTGAGGGCAAGATTTAACAGACATAGACGTAGAAGTAGTTTTAAAATATATGATATCGATTCTTAAACTAAATCCGCATTATCTCTGCACAGTCTTCACGCACATCCTTATAAATTTGGCCTTAAATTTTTTATAGAAGGATTTGTTAAACATTGTATAGCAGAAGATCAGGACAGAGAGGAACACAGTTTACTATCTTTATTAAGAACAAAATTTTTAGAATAACAAACCGTGTTTAAGGGTGATTAGGTAACCTTGAGCTGTATTTGATAATAACATGGCTATATTTTGATTGACGCCCTATCTTTAGTTCTTATCAGACGAGTGAATTTGATTTCTATTTCCCAGAAGGCAATCAGACGAAACAAGATAGGTGATGAAAATCCAAAATGTTAGTAATAAAATTCAGTCCATAGTACTTTCGCTATACGTCATAAGTGGACCTCAAATTATTTAATTAATAGTAGTAGTTGTTGAAAGTATTAAAACTTATCAGACGAGTGATTTGTTATCATAACATGCAAAGGACTCCTCCATTTTTATTTTAAGTTGCACTTTACCATTTTTGCATGAGAACACGCCTTACCTTTGACTTTTATTCGTTTATCTTGTTATACTTTGTTCACCTTTTACCTTTTTGAGTTTATTGGTTCTCTATCTTTTTAAGTTTAGATCTTCTTTATTTTCACTCGTGTTTGCTTTTTCTATTTACCTTATATCTGCACAGCTGTTCTCTAAAGATGATGTATTTATGAATTTATGATTTCAAGAACCCAATCATGTTAGCTGCTTTATTTCGTCTCTCCAACCAAAATAAAAGTTTCTGGTTAAGTTATGTTGTGCAGAAAGGAAATGGGGACTGTCCTCCTCCGTCAAGAAAGTCCTGCACTCCTCCGAAAACTTTACAGAGTATCTGGAGTATCGTGGGCAGCGTCGACAATCTTCAACTCCGCGGGGAAGCAATAGTGGAAGAGGTAGCCTCGTGCGACTGTGCATTCTCTAGGAATGCCGTGGACCATGTTTCTTAGATATACTGGCGGATAATGCCCAGTTTCGCCACATTTCTCCCGAACTATATTTTCCTTGGTTGGCAATAAACCGCCCGCTGATTAAGCTTTTTGGGTTCCCAAGGGGTCAAGACTTGAGTTTTTAATATTAATTTAATCATTGTCTTATATTAACTGGAGAAGACTATTAACTCACTTTTCCTATAGTTTTTTTTGATTTCATTCGGCTCGAATTGAAAAAAAATTCCCTTTTCTGCTCAGTTCCGGTCAAATAGCCTTGCGGTCAAAGTTGATTGAAATAGGTCAAATTTCTAAGATAATGTGTATCTCATATACAATCAAAAATGAGTAAAGTAAAAATTTCACTTTTCCAGTGATAAGATTCCGAACAGTATTTCCGATTTTAAAAGGTTGGACACCGGTAAAATAGCAACCTGGAAATTATGGTGGGTTTTGGGAATTTTGCCATATTTTTCCTGAGGTCGACCCATATTCTTCCCGGTCGTTAACAAACCGCCGTAATAAATAATAATTTCGATTAACTGTTAACCTAATTAGGTATATATAATTACCATTTTTTATATTCATTCAAATTTAACTTATGCTAATCACGACGAGCATGTCCATATAGTGATAAATGTACGACTTACGTTGAATTCCGTTTAAATCTGTTTGAAATCATTAAATTTATTGATCGAATCCTTGCACCTCTCTTCTCCAGTGCAAATTGCGTTTCTCGATATGTGTAACTCGATTTTGATTTTTGTCGCCAAATGCCGTTATTTTTTAGTCATCGACTCCCAGCTACGTGTGCATTGATTGGTAACGAGTTTGTTATGTTTGTTATGTTGTGAGTGGGCCGAAGGATCAACCAAGCAACATAATGTGTACGAAGCAGATATTTGAACGGAAACGAATTTCACTGATAGTCAAATCATGAAATTCATGGTCCGGCACCGTGCCGAGTCGGGTATGATCCCGACAACCTCTGCATTGTCTAGATGAGTGCTCTACCAATTGAGCTACCGGCCCACAGAATAAACCATTGATTATCAATGATTTAATTGTTAATGTTGTTAATTGAATATTAATTGTTAATGTTGAATTATCGATAGCAGCGGTAAACGTTTCATTAATTGATTTTATCAAACAGCGTACAAAACGAGAGAAACTGTGCAAATTAAAATTTGCATTTGTAGTTCTACTTGTAAGTTACTAGGTGGAATCACACAAAGCGTGCGCTGGAATGTTGACGTTTAAATTGACGGCTAATATCTGTACAAATGATAGAAACGAATATTATTGCATACCAAATTTACATCTGGCAATAACAATAAACCCATCCCCAACAATAATTAAGTCATATCAGCAGTATAGATCTGCAGTATGTCCATGAATGCTATAAATATGATGTCAACGCAAGTTTCGATAATTGCAACTATAATTTCCGACTAAAGAAGCTATGATTAGCGATCATTTGCTGTTGTGACATGGTCTATGTCTTAAGTGGGACAGGTCAATACTGGGCGACATCCTCCTTACAAAGGCGGACAGCTGCATGTTCAATGTTCGACCAGTTTTGTCTGCGTAAATACGCTTTTATTGTCGCCAATTTGTTGCAATAAAGAAATAACGATGGTGTATAATAGCAGGATGTGAACAAAAATCCTTTCATCGGTGATAAAAATTGAGAATGTAACGGTAGAGGAAACTTCAAGCTAAAATAACTTTCTTTAGAGGATTGAGGGAGCGAAATCTTGAGGTGGAGTTAACTGGTCGAACTGGAGACTTAAAGTCATCACACCAATCAGCTTGATCCAGCTAATCAAGGGAGCAAGCGAGCGGTTGTTAAGGGAGTAAGCGAACCGGCCAACTCAGGTTTATGTGGTCGACTAGTTTTGGTTACGCGTGAGAATGCTGGACGTAATGATCGAGAAGCATCTGCTATCTTGGGTTGCCTGTCGAGTCTCGACTAAGCAGATCAAAGGTAATGTGTTTAGTACAGCGCCCGTGAGAAGAGTTGTAGTTGTACAGAAGCGGTCATGTCAAACCATAGACCGAGCATAGCAGCATTCCCATACTTGGTTTCGAACTTGAATGCTAATCATGGTTCCCAGACGGTTGACCAAGGTTACTTTTCCATCTCATTAATGAAGCCATAGTTCTGAAGAGTAACAGCCAGACACGCCCCTTTAGCGAACAATTTCCTCTGAAGGATTGAAGGAATCACGTACCAGCACATTCCCTAAAGTCAATAGCTCTCCCTCCGAAGCCATGTCCATGTGGACATACATAACTGAGGCACAGCAATGCGTAGTTGTTGGGATAAAGCAAACTTCGCATACTATAACAGCCAGATCTTATGGCAGAGACCAAGATGTCAAATCCAACCTTGGATCAACCTTTTTGATGCAACCATCAGTAGCCGCACTCATATTGTTGGTCTCTTTAATCATGTTGGTTTTCAGGCGGCTAGACCAATGTTTCCATTCCATCTTATTATTTCTTTCATGAGATTAAGAAGCATTTGTTCCGAGGTAAAAGCACGTACATTTGTCAGGAAGATTACTTAAATTAGAAGTCGAATATATTTTGTATGGTACTAAACTAAGCTTAAAGATGTCAATTGGGTCTAGACCCTTTGACAATTTCGCGATGATTATCATATCGATGACAATAATTTATTTGATTGTCCAGTCTTTTGAGGTCATTTCTAAGTCATGATTAGAGATAAGTTCCTTATAAATATTATAATATAATAAGTGCTTGGATAGAAGTAAGTTTTTTAAGGTGAATTCACTGAACAAATTGATTCTATGGTGAATAGACTTGGCACAATATCAGTCGCTAGAGTGGGCATATATATCGACCTCAGAGGTAAACGGGTTAATGTTTAGGACTCATTAGGCGAATGCTAGATTCTCTAATTTTTCAACAGCTTCTAGAAGCTCCTGTCATCTCTGACTATAACGGCCGAGAGCGAAGGGCGGTTTTGCAACAGAAAAGCTGTCCTTATAACTGCAACAGCGACAGTCAAGGCGAAACCGATACCAACCGGTGATACTGCTAATGACGTTAAAAACACCTTGAAAGAATTTTTCTGGTTTAAAAACGCGACGTTTCTGACGAAAACGTCGGGATTATCGTTAGTTACGTCGCTTTTATCAGAAACGCCGCACTTTTATCGAGTGAACCCGGTGTTTTTTTTCGTTAGCATTATAGGTGCAAATATTTAAACCTCTCACAATTGAAATGAAATATTCAGCTCACAATGAGCTGGAAAACAGTCGACAAAATCAGTATCGAAGGTTCAGTCAAGCATTGCAACCCAGATAAGTTAGTGAAATTTTAGATAGAAATCTGAAGGTCAACGACTTATGTAACATTTAGTTTTCTGATAATCCCAAAAAGTTTTAGAAAATGATGATTTAAATTGTGCCCATTATTTTTTAAGTCCGAGTGCCGACCTAAAAAAGACAGGAGTCGATAAGGCACTAGAACGACCATGACGGTCCGGTTTAAGACACAGTCTCACAAACCCGAGAAATTGTTTTGAACTGGATCCGCTCGCCAGGATCTTGTTTGATGAGATATTGGTCTGATTTAGATCGATCCTTTGAAAGAACTCGACTAGATATTGTTTTTGTTTATTTACCAAGCCTTATCTACAGATTAAAATACAAATAGCACCGAAAGACCATTGGGAAATATAATCGGGATGACAATAATCAATGATAATTGTATGACGCAGACCGCAGTACATATAATAATAATATATGACGCAAAATGTTTATGACGGCATGATGCAAAACTCGTGGAGTATTTACAGCAGTTCGTGGAACTGGAAGTAGAACATTCACGGATTCTTAAATCTCATTTCAAAGAAAATGCATACTTGCTTGTAAACTGTTAAATCAATTTGGCAATATTTAGGAGGTCTAATTCTTGGAATTTCACACATCCATGTATGTAGCTAAATTTGTGCATTTATAGTTATACCGGTGAAACCTCGAATCTGAAAAAACGGACGTACGGACACTTTCTGAGCTAATATTCCACAATAACCCGATTTACGCTGTCGATCGCCAACCCTTGTTTTGTACTTTTTTGCCCTTCGGGTCCAAATGGCAAGATACGGGAAAAAATAATCAACAGAGAAACAAAGCACTATTTAAAATTGTATCATTAATACAATATATTCTTATATACCATTTAATTAAAATAGCAATAGAAGACTAAGAATCAGACAATAGGCGACCTCAAATTTAAGCCTTCTTGTAAGACTTTTTGCTGCCATTTGCAGCAAAACAAGACTTTTCGTGCCCATTATTAATGAAGCAATGTCTAGCTATCCTTAAACGTTCGAGAAATTACATTGAATTTTGTTTATTCCCGGCTACCCGTGATAAAGAGACCCGCACCAAGCTGCTCGGTTTTAATTTTGAGATTGAGACTAGTCAATCAATTGACCAAGTTATGGTCTGAATTTTTCAATCTAGAATTTTGCAGAAATCAGCCTAGGGCGTCGTTACCCAATGACGTCATAAAGTTTTGACATTTCTTCTCTCCCCTGTGAACTGCTCATTAGATTGCATCAAAGTTCTGAAAAGCGGTTGTTTGGAAGTTGATGCTCTTAAATCGGAAGCCAATGTGTGCAATCAAGGAATTGGCAGAAGTTCGCGGCGAGTTGTTACAGACAAAAAGGGGGCAGATTGAATTATTTAGAATTGTGTACAAGCAACAATTAAGACTGAACTGAAGTCGTACAGCGATGCCGTGAAAAAGTCAAGTGGTGAAAGTCTCACGCTAAAAAATATTAAAACAGCTGTTATTGTTAAGGAAATTGTGATGAGGACCAAATCAGGAATATTATTATTTTTGGACTCAAAGAAACTGATAAAGAGAACATTGATTTCATAGTCAGTGATTTTTTTTCAGGGTTTAAAAGAAAAGCCCGTCTTTAAAGCTGAAAGGATTGGTGAAAAAGCAAATGAAAACACTGAAAGGCCTATTAGTATTAAGGTTTCCTCTGAAAGTTCTGTGACTGTGTCAAATCTCCTGGGGAAGTCGGGAGATTTGAAAAGTTTAGCTTATTGAGTCAGGTCTACTTAAATGTATAAATGTAGGTAGCTTATATTAATATAGGTGCTTTATATCGATTTTATTTTGTGTTCCCCTCGACTTGTCTGCCTTTGTTAGACCCTCATTCGAAGCAAATAGATTGTGTCGGGAGGGTGCGCGCTGTACAACCCTTGAATTGTATCTAAAGACAGTTTAAATACCGATACATTCATACAACATGTACATTGGAAAATAAAAACGTCAACTTCAAGTGATCGTGAGCTGAGTACATTTTTGGGAGAGCAGTTTACCTCGTCACAGGTCCATAACCTACCGACCGTGACCCCGCGTCCCAATTACCTACAACTTTAAATCCAACCTTCAAACCTTTGCGTTCGGCTGAATGATGCATATATATTTTTTCTATAATAGAGTCGAACTTTCAGCGGTAATTCATCTTGTCTGAAATTAAACTATCTACACAAATCAAAAGAGATCAAAAATTTACACGGAATTTTACAATTTTGACCTCAACGCTTTTTCTTGCACTCAGGACGCGGATGGTCTTTTAATTTGACGTCATCACTCGCTTAACGACAGTCGCTTATGCTCTGGTTATTTCCGCATAGCTATGTTTATAGCTTGGCCATAAGTCATTATAGAGTCATTATAGAGTTCCCACAATTTAATTGTTTTTAGGTGACAATTACATCCGTAGTTTAAAATAAGTAGCAACTCTTCCGTTATTCTGCACCTTCTTTATTTCTCTCCCTTCTCTTATAGCCTGTTGAAATTTGGAATTTTTCACAAGTAATCAGAATCTAATCTCTTCATCCCGTAGTACCTACTTTCAAACTGATCATGCTATCATGAATTTTGAAAGATCTCGTTGTAAGAGTTTCAGGAAACGTAAGGTAAACATATTTACTTAGAAATCAAGAGTCAATGCCAAAGAATATAATATAATCAAGCGAGTAGTAGTATAAAAATAGAAGTATCCTCACAAGCTCAATACCATTATATAGTTAAAACATCAAAGTAAAAGCTATAAAAAAGCGTCCGTAACCATATTTGGGCAGCCAGTCCGTAAAAACATTTCTACGTTGCTAAACGTTGTGGGCGACAGGAGACATGTCATTGTCATCACAAATAAGAACAAGAATTGCGCCCGCTTAGTTAGGTCTCAGGCGGACGCTAGATTTCCATCTCTCCAATTCAAAAGTCAAAGAAGGTTCTTTAATCTGCCCTCTGCTAATGCTAGAAGGAGATTGAGATATACTGTAGTTATGATTTCTGCCGCAAATACCGCTTATGGAATTCCACGGCGGCTACAGTGAAAGTATTAGCCGTAAAACAATCTTATTTTAACTTATGTGCCGATACCGGCGGCTGTAGATATGTACTGGTTTACGGTTGAGAAAACTTAAAACTCGCCACGTGAAATTTTAGCTTTTAAAAACAACACACTTACATTATTTTGACGGTGCCCGTGCAGTTAAAATATTTTTACTATAACGTCTATTTTTCGCTTTAGTTTGGCTGGAAGTTTCAGTGTCTTTAACTTGAAATAAACTTAGCTTACGGTGACTGATACCTGACTCTCGCTGCTTCTATTGTTTTTTTTCGAACATTCGAACGCTAGGATGTTTGATGTTAAATTTAATTGTAATTTATACTGGAAATGAAATTAGGTGCAGCCGAGGGCGATTCATGAGGTATGTGGTTCATAAAGTCTAATAATTTCGATAGCTATATCTGGTTCAATCGGCCAACTGCTATGAGTATGAGTATGTGTGAAAAAGTATAACGCTGTGGAATTCGCGATTCGCCATTTCGTGCATCACGTAATCTATTACCGTGATATCGCAAAATAAATTGTTGCCCTTAAACTCAACGCCATTAATAAGCCAGATAAGCATTCCGATTGTATATCAAATTGACAGAATACTTCGGAGTTATACTCTGACAACGATACGTACGCCGCGCAATGATAAAAAACTCGCTAAGATATTGTCAGCGTAGAATAACTTTGCGGAGGCAAATTACAATATTTGCATCGTCGACATGGTAACGGTGGCGCGCACTATGTATTAAATTGAGCTAGGTGGGACACCGGACACCGGACACTGGACACCGCCATCTACCTACCTACCCACCTACCACCACCAAAATTCGACCACTTTAAACCATCTACTTTGCTTTTTTGCCTTCGGCAAAAAAGCATGAGAGATGGAAAAAATTAAGTAAGTACATGATGTCATGATGATCATACCTCAATTAAAAGTTTTAGTTTTGATTTCACTCAATCACGGCTAATTGGTTTTTGTATACTTCTAAAATTGTTCATACTAAGTCTGATTTAAGTATAGTTGAAAGTGGAAATAAAAATTTAAAAAAATTTAGTCGGTCCCGGTCCTGGCTGAAAAAGCGATCCCGGTCGATCCAATTGATTGAATGATATCCAAACTGAAACTTTTAAGTGAAATATGATCATGACATCATGTACAAGTACTAAATTTTTCGGGTCTAGGACAACTCGCCCAAAAGTGATAGAATACAAATCTGTCTAAAAAAATCTGTCATTACAGCTAGATATTTACATGATTTCTATACAGCGGGCTGTGAAAAAGTAAAATGTGAAGTACTTTGATGGAAATTGAACATCGAGATTAACAAGAGTTACACATTCGCGAAACAATTAGATCCAAGATGCAAATGTGCATGAGAAAAAGCGTATGCAGCTAGGCAACGTTTCATATCAAAACTAGACGAGTGCTCTACCAATTGAGCTACCGGCCCTATAGGGTCGGTAGCTCAATTGGTTGTCGGATCATACCCGACTCGGCACGGTGCCGGTCCATGAATTTTCTGAATTGACTATCAGTGGAAATCGTGTCCGTTCAAATATCTGCTCCGTACACATCATGTTGATGTAGCTTGGTTGATACTTCGGCCAACCCACAACATAACACACCCGTTAAATAATCAGTGCACACCTCTGGGAGTCGAGCTTGCCCGAAATGAGGACCTGAAAAAGGCCCCCTCCCCACTTGAAACCACATTTCTCGGGGTACCTTAGATGGACCAGGTTCTCCTAATATAAACAACGTGATATGAGTGGAGGTAACAAGGTATATGAAGCAAAATTCTTTCCACAGAGAGTAGACCCACTTGACTTTTGGCAGGGAAACCACAAATTGTATCCAAACTTTTGTAAACTTGTCAGAGTTTATCTTTGCTCACCACCATTTTCTGTGAGTGTGACCAGTGAAGTTGAACGTGCGTTAATGGTGACAAAAAATTACAACAGAGCACAGCTCAAATCAGACTATGTGGATTTGACTTTATCCCTGAAATGCAATTCAAGAAAACTGAACCAGGATAACAATCGAGAATCTTCACCGGCAGATTGCCGTTCACCAAATACTCAAATAGCCTGGAGAGAAACTCAACATGAGGAATCGGGTCTCAGGAGTGACATAACTACCCTCATAGCAGATTCTGAAGACGAGGACAGTAAAATAGGGTTCAGTGAGGCCCTGAGGGCTCAGATGATTAGATGTAATAAGACTTTCTAATTCTAATAAGAACGACTGACTCAGACTGTGTCCATGGTTGTATTCTAAATTTTAAACATACCTGTGTAGACTTGCGATTTCTGATAGCAGCAAGTAGTACAAAACGTGATGAAATCTACAATACCATAAATTATCATGAGTCTTTCTCTTTCCGTTTGAAATCCAATACGTCCCCCGAATATACTTTTTTGGCCTTTAAGTCGTTCACATATGACGTAATCAAATTTTCGGCATTTTTACCCCACTCCCCTTCCCCCTCTGCCATCGTTCGTCATCAAGACAATACCCCCTAAATTTCAGGTTAAATTACCATAACGATGTCATCACAGTTGGGACCCCCCCCCCCCCCATTGCATGTAAAAATACTTTGATTGTTGGCTTTTAATTGCCATGCATTTTGATCAAAAATTCAAATTAAAAACAAAGTACATATTTCCAAAACCGTGTGATGCACAACGATTACTCAGCAGCTCTTCACATCCTCAAGGCAGTTCCTCACTTCTTTCTTCTGACTTGTGCGGCAGCGCGCACCCTCCTGTCATTTTATTCCCATTTTATCCCTCTATTCGCTTCGAATGAGGGTCGGACGAAGTCAGACAATCTTCTGACATAAAATGACCGGCAAAAACGCATAAGTCCCGACATCAACACCATCGAGAATCTTTGGTCGATAGACAAGGCACCAATTGCAATGACGTCTCGATGAGATCAAGAGTAACTTAGACGATTTGATTAGTGATTACAGCTGTGAAGGACATATGCTATACATTTTTTGTGCGCTTTGTATTTTTTCCATCTCTAATACTTTTTTGCCGAAGGCAAAAAAGTAAAGTAGATGGTTTAAAGTGGTCGGATTTTGGAGGTGGTAGGTGGGTAGGTAGGTAGATGGCGGTGTCCGCTGTCCGCTGTCCGCTGTCCGCTGTCCGCTGTCCGCTGTCCGCGGTCACAAAGCAATTTTACACATAGTGCAGTGCGCGCCACCGTTACCATGTCGACGTTACAAGTTGCCTCCGCAAAGTAATTCTACGCTGAATATATTTTTGCGAGTTTAAAAAAAATACTTGTCACATTGCTTTTGCATCGTTTTTAGCTGCTCTCTTATCAGCGATCTTATCTGCTTTTATCGGCTACTGTGCTTGCATACTACTGTGTACGTACATTTGACTGTACATTACATTGGACTGTACATTATATGATGGCCGGTACTCACAAGCATTATGACAGTGAAAACACCAAGGTTATTATCGGGAAAATTATAGAAAAGGCTGACCCAACTATCAGACCCATCATTTCCACTTTTAACTGTTTTCAGAATCGTGAGAATAATTTTCAGAAACTAAACAAGTTTAACGTCGGGCTACTTGAGAACTGTGCCGAGTTTTTGGGAATATCTCTCGCCGACAAGGACAACTGCAAGATTTTTGTCAAGCCCACCCTTATTAACCGCATCTACCTTGGGTTTATGGCTCTTCTACCTGCCAAGTGTGGAGAATGTAGTGTGGAGTACACTATTGAGCATGACTCCGCACAACCTCCCCTTTTCAATTGTTTTAGATGCTTTAAGGGATCTCACGACTGCGAGAGGAACAAAGAGCTTCACCAGACTTTATCTACTATGAACACTCCATCAGGTTTTGTGTGGTTATGTGATACGTGTCACGGGGCTGTTGATCCGATTGAACCTAGGAAACAACGATTTCGCCATGGGTCCACTTCTGGAAACTCCACTCCAAATGGAAATCAGACTACGGACAGTAGCTCTAACATTTCAAAACCTGTCTTGCAAAATGTACTCTCGTCAACCCACATTCAGAACTCTGATTCCACATCTTCAGGAGAGATTGTTGTCTCTGAGGAACCTACTTCTGCAGAAGTCTGCCCTCGATTTCTCAAATGGAACTGTCCTCATGGTATCAGTGGAAAGAAGCAAATAGGTGGAAAGTGTTGCTCACTTAAACATCTCAGGGTTTGTAACCAGTTCAGGATGTCCGGATCTACCGGAAGGAAGGGCTGCAAGAAGGGTAGCAACTGTTCTTTCTTCCATCCGGAAATCTGTCGGGCTGTCTCTGATTCCGGGTCTTGTACCAAAAGAGATTGTAGGAAATTTCATCCCCGATCCTTCAGAACTAAAGACAGAAATAATCCTACCGACACAAATCGCCAAAAACCTAAAACTGAGGTTAAGAAACCAGAAACTAAGGTCAAGAAACAGAACTCGTCGGATTTTTTAGAGTTACGGAACTTGGTCACCGGGATGGCGGCCAAGTTAGAGTCATTGGAGAAAAAGATGGAGCAGCGTGTACAAGCTTTACCACCAGTCACGTTGCCACCTCAACATACTCCTCAAACAATAATCTACCCAGCTACAGCACATCCTCAAGTGATGCCTCTAGGAGTGCCCAGACTTCATCAGCCGCACTTCCCCTACTCTCATCAATCTTATTGCTAAATGCTAGGAGCCTCAATCCGTCTGCTAACGCTAATGGCAGATGGAAACTAGCTGACCTCAAGGCTCACGTAGAGGAGAAGCAGCAGAGTGGACAGCTCTTTCCTTTCATTGCAATAACGGAAACCTGGTTGAAGTCCTACTACAGTGACGCTCAGATCCAAATTCCAGGTTACTCTGTTTCTCGATGTGACCGTAGCAAGAGATACGGTGGCGGTGTACTCCTCTACTCCATGTCCTCTCTCCCAGTTTCAGCTTCAGACACGTATGATGACGGTGTATGTCAGGGACTGTGGAATACCTATTCGTCTGCTAAATTACTTGTAGCAGTCATCTATAGGCCACCAGATGCTAGTCTTTCCAGTTTCTCCAAACTCCTGGAGCAGTTGGGACATGCAATAGAAGAACTAGCTGACAGTACTTACGACCTCTTCATCACTGGTGATTTCAACTTGCCAAATGTTGATTGGGAGTCGCTTGAAGTTCTATTCGGGGGGACATCTGAATTGAACCTATCTGCCCAACTTCTGTTGAACTTTATGTCAACACACCTCCTTACTCAGATGGTAAATGTGCCTACCAGGGGAAACAACATTCTTGACCTGGTCCTTTGCAACAATGACAGATTGGTAACTGATGTTAAAGCTGAATCAACTGATTTATCTGACCACGATATGGTGAGCGTACTACTTTCTTTTCAACCTGGAGTGATTGAAGATGTTCAAGCCACGTATCTTGATGAAATGAACTTCCGATCACTGGATTTCAATCGGGCAGATTTTTCCGAACTCAACAAGGATCTTGAGGCAATCGATTGGAAAGAGCTCAAAGATTCAGGTTCATTTGAGGAATTTCCTGCGAAGCTCACGGAACAATTGCTCCAAGTGTGCTTAGCAAAGGTTCCTCGGAAGCGACCTCCGACCGGCAGACCAAAGCTCTACAACTCTCTAAGAAGACGCAAATCAAGGCTCAAAACCCGTCTGTCTGCAGCGATGTGTGCCGGTGACGCTAACAGAATAAAAGAACTTGAAAATGAGATTGGGTTGGTGAGCTATGAGATTAAGGAGGCTATCGTTCACCACCTGGAACAAGGTGAAAGGAGAGCAGTGGAGAGGATAAAGACTAATCCGAAATACTTCTACTCCTACGCTAAATCTTTCTCTAAAGTTAAGCACACGATTACAACTCTTCTGAATGACAGACAAGAGCTTGTGACTGATCAGAAGGATATGGCTAACATTCTCCAACAACAGTTCTGTTCTGTCTTCAGTGATCCCAATCAAGTTGACACATCGGCCCCTACATTCAGTGTGCCGCCGATTGTTACCAGAGACACTGAAATCGTCCTGACTCAAGAAGATATAGAGGAGGCTATATCTGAGATAAA
>JH154949.1:65784-77940 GCA_000226015.1 Mnemiopsis leidyi | reverse complement strand
GTTTGCGTGCCCACCTTTGCTGCCTGAATTCAGAAGTTGTGCTTTTAAAAAGGTAAATTGAGTCATGAGTCAAAGCTCCATTTGATATAATTTCAAGTTCCTAAACCTTATGGCCAGTGTTAAAAGTAGTAAACAATCGAAAAGAGTGAAAACACACTCTGGTTGCTGTGACAAGTCAGCTACTATCGCAACAAGATAAAGATATAGAAACGATAGTAAGTGGGGCCCAAAATTTTTCAAAAAAATTCTAAACAACTGTTAAGTACGCTTGATTAGTGGGGGGGGGGGGGCAAGGGGTTTGCCATGATTACGTAATCAAATTTTGTCAAAGTTTTACCCAATTTTTATCATAATTTCCCCTATCCTCCCTTATTATTGAGCGGAAGTTGCTCATGAGCACCCTTTCCCCTCTCTTTAATGCAAACTGTGAATTTTAAATTCATTTTTCAGCTTAAGTAATAATATTCCAGATATTCGTTGATCCAAGAGGGGGATAAGGCCATGGTGTCGTTATCAGGGAGGGGGAAATCACGCTTGATTACGAGAGAGGGGGAGGGGGTAGAAATTGCCAAAATTTTGATTATGTAATTTGTAAAGGACCTCTTAGTACGTTGATCGCTTGATGTGGCATTTTTTTTTCTTTTTTTTGATGTGGCATTACCATAGTAATAATGGTTAAGAATTTATGAAGTGTACACGTACTATAGTACATAGACTCACAACCAGCTACAATATAAAGAGTGAAATTATGTGATTCTTTGACGCTTTAAATACTAACTGGTCTAAATGCTGATACAACCCATGATTTAGTATCACACACTACGGGTTTGTTCGTAAATTCCGTGTATATGCTCTGGTCTGGAATCATTCTATGATCTACACTTTAACATTTCGCCTTATTTTCCTACAGAACAGTAGTCTATTTCGGTGAATTCAAGAAACATTGTACAGAGAGCATCAAAACGTGGACCTCGCGAGAAGATGATGTCAGTAAGTTAAACCAAACTTCTTACCCTTACTAATCCACCTATCCCTTTTAGCCATGTTGAGCTACGAGTCCAGCTTGTTTCTGGCCGTTGTTGGCTCCCTCATCTTTGCTGGGTGCGCATGGCTCTTCTCCTTCGGTAACTCCGTGGACATGTTTGACGAAATTAGACGTATGGACAAACGACAGGTTAGTAAACTATGGAGAGTTGGATTTGGGAACTATCGCCAAGAACCGGATATTTATTATCGCAAATTATGTGTACTGGACAGTCATTTTACGGTTAAAATGATCAATTGCAATTGGGAAGTTTAAGCTGGAATAGCAATTATGGGATTTCTTCTAGCTAGAAGTTTCTAATACTCCCACTTTGTCCAGCTGAAATAGCAGTTATGAGATTTCTTCTAACTAGAAGTTTCTAACACTCCCACTTTGTCCAGGTTCTGTACCAGTTCCTAAACTTTGCCATGATAGTCAGCTCTGCTCTCATGCTGTGGAAGGGACTGTTCGTTTTAACACACTGTGAGAGTCCCATAGTGGTCGTTCTCAGTGGCTCAATGCAGGTATATTGCTGATCAAATCTGCAGTATTTTTATGAATCCTCACTAATTTTTCTTCAACGTTTTTTCAAACTGCCCCTTCGGCTTGCATTTCCGTCAGGAAAGTAAAAGCCAGGACAATAGCTAGGTATAGCTAGGAATCCTGATTGACGAAAACAATTTCAGCCGGCGTACTACAGAGGCGACCTGCTTTTCCTGACAAATTACCCAGAACCAGTGAGAGTCGGGGACGTGGCTGTCTTCAGAATCAAGGGCAGGAACATCCCCATTGTGCACAGAGTTATCAAGGTCCACGAGAAGGATGACGGGTCAGTTTTCCTGTGTTTTTTCTTGTTCATTTGTTTGTTTGTTTGTTTTTCAGTGTTTTGCAGTATAGCCTACATCGTCATGCATAAACAAACGGAAGTTTTGTCCTCTCTGGCATGTGTTGCACAAGCTAACAGGCCAATTAAAGTGTACCATAGTGTATATTACCAGTACTAGATATGTGGCAAACTATGTATGGGGCATGCGTACCGCGTTTTGTGGCGTACACTGCAATGAAAGATTACCAGATTCTTACTGAAACGTATGTCCCACGCCAGGTACGTCAAGTTCCTGACTAAAGGAGACAACAACAACATTGACGATCGTGGTCTGTACGACGAGGGACAGCTCTGGTTAGAAGAAGGCGATCTTATCGGCCGAGCTAAGGTTTGTGGAGATTAAAGTGTCTATGTCTAGAAAGATCAGAAGCGGTTGACGTCCGCCCCCCCCCCATATATTCTTGAGTTTGATCCTATTCAATTTTTTAGTTGCGCAATCATCATCATCATGTATACAGTAATTGTGAACAGTTTTATTCGAATATTTCTCGAATATTTGTATGTCTGACACCTTCATCCTATCAGGGGTATTTGCCTTACGTGGGAATGATGACGATTTTGATGAACGACAAACCAAACTTGAAATACGCCCTGCTCGGACTGCTGGCTTTGTTTGTTCTTATCAAGAGAGAGCAATAAGTTTTCGTGAAGAAACGACTATACTGGTTGATTAAATATTTGATTAATTGGATAATTTAAGCTTTGTTTACGCTGCTTCAGAATCTTCTTAATGATGAATTTCACAAGGCTGGTTTCCCGTGCCTAAGGTTTAACGTTTAGAAATTTCGTCTATGTTTGCTAGCACCCTGTATTACGGTGACCTCTATTTTGTTACATGTTCAAACCTGGTGATATTTATGTTTTCAGACTCGGCTCCCTCCCATACCAACCTCTCATATTTATGTTTTAAAGATATTTATTGGTTTTGTTATTGATAATTTTACAACTATTTTACTGTCATTGAAATGAGCACACGTCACTGTTGTATTATTGAGGTGTCCCACCGCAAGCTTTTCCTTGATTTTCCCTCCAAAAAAACAAAAGTCTCCTGGGTACATTTAGGGATATGTAAAGTTTTCCATTGCTTGTCAGATTTCAGGGATTCCCATTGCTTGAGCTTGTCAGAATTGAAAAAAATTCTTTGATAATATCCAATACTGAAATGTACAAGAATTCGCTATGATACAAAATTTTAACCTTACCTCGTTTTGATTCATCATTATCACACCATGTCTTTACACTTAAATCTTGCCTTCAGTATTGCCTAACTGAAATTCCTTATCACTTCAGTGTGTATCACATTCCTGACAAAGTTTAGAGCTACGTTGGATGGTTTGGATAATTCTATTCAGAGTGACCACAACAAAATTGACAAAGAACTCAGGAAAGCCTGTAAAACAACTCAGCCTAAAGACGAGCGATTCGTAAGTGTTTCAGGTCGCGCTTTCTAGTCTAAATGTTGGAGCGTTACCATGTCCCGTGGATACATGTTTCAGATAAGATTTGACGTACTTAAACTTCCTTTGCTTTTACTTTCGAGTGCACTTATTTTAGATTGGTCATTGGAAGTTACAATTCAATTCGTCTACTGTTGACTGATCACGGGAAATATATCAACTTTCCCATTACACTCAAGTTATTCTTGAATATACTACACTATACTACACGCTACATTAAATATTACACTATACACTATACACTACATCATACACTTAACCTTACATCGTACTCAAATCTATACGCTTCACAATAAGCTAAACTACTGTCTACTCTATACATCATAAATGATATAATATTGAGTATAAGCTATTTCTTTTTCCAGTGCTGGTACATTGGAGCTACTGAAACTTCTGCCACTGGAATGACTCAGCTTGTCACGAAGCCGCTTGCATTCCACAAGCCCATTGAGAAGATTTGCGGAGATCTTTACAAGAAAGATTCGCAGATTTGTGACCTTAAATATGGTAAGTAAGATTAGTTCCATCGATGTGGTTGCATGAGCTAGTATTGATACAGGGATTATCAACCGAGCACCTTTTTTGTATCGTAACTATGCAGTATGAGGGTTGATATCGCCTATTGATGTACAGTAAATACTACGTTCGTCCTCCCTTAAGCAATGACGCATTGCATAACGGTACATAATGGCAGAATTACTACAAATACTAGCTGGCTAAATATAGGCGTATGTACAAAGTACTGCGTGTCCCAGTGTGTGTGCGCGGCTCATGAGCGCAGCCGCGCAATTAGTATTTTCGCACACAGTACGCAATCTACGAACGTATGGTATGGGTCGATTCAAATTATCTTCAATCTTGACCGACAAATTTCTTCAAATCGCGTATCTAGATTGTCTGGTTAAACCATTCAGTTAGTGCCTTTTCTACCTATGATAAATTGCAGTTGACGAGCCGAAAATTCCGGACTTTGGTTATGCTGGCGAAAATATTTTGAGGTGGAGAGCGGACAGTGGGTTTGATCCAAAGAGCAAGGTTAAGGCTCATGTTACCACTAGTCAGGGTTATGGGAATGGACAGCGTGGTTAGTTTGACAGCCCAAGCCACGAGCAAATCATATAGCTGCCGGCTGTGCTGACTGCTGTCCAAATGCAACGCCAAAGCCGAAATATCTTTAAAAGCAACACCAAAGCCAAATATGTACCTTAAAGGCACAATTTAGTTGCACTGGTTTGTAACGGGAGCTGATAGACATAAATAGATACGAGTTTGATGATGAAGAAGCTTACAATAAACATGTGTGAAACGTCGTCGTTGCACTGGTATTGCAAATATTTTAGTTAAGTTTGAGTTGTCTCCCCTGACCAAACCGTCTAGGCAGTATTGCTAAAATTTTCCTCGAGAAACCCCGACAAAATCTCAACTTTATCCCGATGTTCTTTCAGAGAAAAAGGTAGACTTGAAGACGGTGAACATCAAGAAGCTGAAAGTAAAGGAGCTGAAGAAGATTCTAGAACAGCACGGACAAGACTGCAAGGGGTGCACTGAGAAGAGCGAGTATGTCACGAAGGTAGAAGCCATAGCTGCATCACAGGGCAGGACTGAGCTCTAGATTAGACGGATTTATCATTTTTAACTGCCTACTTCCTTATTAGGTATTTCAGCTTTTCAACTAGGATCCAGATATGAAGCTTTATGTGACTTAAGCTTATATTTATACACATTTTGCTGGTTTATTGAATTTAACGGTGCCCTTGAACTTCGTTTAAGGACTTTGCAACTCTTAGAAATATTTATCAAGGCTTATATCTATCACTGATAAAAAGCCCTAGACTGTATTCTGAGTTATGTTTTGAATTGTATCATTGCTGTGTATTTGTATGAAATTGGTTGACAAAATGCTTGTTTTGATTCATTTATTCTTGCAAGATTGAGTTCCTTGGTCTCAGCTGTGTTCATGCAGTAGCGGATATCTTTTAATTCCCTTTAATTTCGTTACACAGTGGTGTTGACCAAGAAGTTATTCTTAAATCCTTCCAGTATTAAAAATTGCAACAAAATCACACAATCTGTGTCACACAAAAGTCCAAGACATTGTTGTGCCAGGATAATTTTACAAAACAATCCCACATTAGTTCATCTCAACTAATTTTGAAATCCACCACTAAAATGCTTGCTAACATCACTAAAATATCAACTCAACTTGGAATTGTGATTTATAGGGAACCGAAACTGAACCGAATGCTTACCACCAGTTTTCTCGTCATTCAAAATAACTGTATCTTAGTATTGGCAAGCTGTCGCGACAACAAACCTTCTCATTTTTATTAAACAATGTCTCTAATCATGTCTATAATCATTCCAGGACTGATGAAAGAGCTAATTATTAAAATGTTGATCTTATCATTCGACCATACTGTTCCTTATGTAATCGTAGAGAATCTAAGATTTTGGTCGTGATTTTGCATCAAATAGAAATCCTATCGGTCCCAATTAAATAAACAACAAATGACGTGAATAAGTGACGATCAGCGTTAAAACAAGGGCCATAACAGGTAAAAGAAAATAAAGTGCCATTTGATTCATTAAAATGTTACCGTGCCTTAATACAGGCACAGGTAACCAAACATCCTCCATATAAGAATATAAAACTTAAGAAAATATCAAAAATTTTAAACGACCACCTTCCTTAATATAGTGAACGCAATGACAAACAAGCAATGATTGATCCCAAACTCTAAAATAGTAAACTTGTAGGAAGGGCTTATTTAAATCTTAATCTAATTCAACAAAATGCAAATTTTGGCCTGTGGGCCAATATCTATACAAGCATTATTATATATCAGGTCAACTGTATATTCATTATCATCCGCTCGACGTTCAACGTGACAAACTTCACGATACAAAAAAGGCCTACAAACTTGATTTTCAAAATCTCGACTTCTATCCAAGCTAACAGTTTATATATCGACACAAAATTAAATGAGAGCATCGTTGAAAATCGCAACCAAGCCAATCATAATTATAATGCACAACGTTTGCACAACGTCCAAACTGCATCTCGTAAAACGAAAAAAGTGGCATGACACAATGCTCGAAGGTACTGGAATTGTAGGTTTGAGTCTATAGCATTATGCATCTCTTGATCCAGGGCTTGTTTATCTTGGGTTTGTCCGCACCCTTAAGATTTTCACGCTGTTTCTGAAATGTTGAACATAAAAATTCCAATTAGATTTTTTCTCGGGCGACATCAAGCCGGAGATTCCGAGATATCAGATTTAATATATGGTCGACTAGAGGCAAGAGAAACATTCTTTTAATTAAATGGTGTTCAAGTAGGTGTTCGTAAATATTAATCGATGACATCCCACCTTAATTTCTCTGACAAGCGTGTAGAAAGCATCGTCGACACCTTGGCGTGTTTTAGCAGACGTCTCTACGTAGGGAATTCCGAATTCCTTGGCTTTAGCGTTCGCCTCAGTTGAATCGACTGCTGGATGGGGCAGGTCCAACTTGTTGCCGACCACTGAACAAAGTAAGCTGTCAGGAAAATTATAACTGTAATTTGTATGATAGGGTTGTTAGATAACTCGGTAGCAGGTTCGAAGTATGGGAAATGCTAACGTTTCACCGTGTTATAGCAGCAAGTCTCATTCTTTAATGTGATGATCTAAGTTGATGAATTCAGGCATAGAAACAGTATCTGTTTACTGGATAAACATAGCAGAGTGATGATCTCATATTCGCAGCGGATTGTAGCGTCATAGATGCATAATGTGTAGTGATCAGTACGCGCGGACAGCAACATCACGCGCGGCGTAATGCGCGCGAACACACAAAGTGTTAAGGATAGTGCAACTTCATAGAAACAAGGCAAAAATTTTGCTAGTACAAAAAGAGCGCCGAAAGTCGGAGGGACAGTAAGTTGATAAATTCTAGCGGTCCGAGCGGACTTAAATCACGGGATATGAGCTAAAGGGCACCTACTAACATATCAGGAAGAGGAAAAAAGGGGCGGAGGCCGGAGCGAGGTATCACATTTAAGGCATGTTTGATCACTAACGACTGAATAACCAAAAAATTCGAACACACTCACTTTTCTTAATTGGGATAATATAAGCACAGTTTCACACTGCGTAGCAACTAAACTATACGCAACTATAAAGCCTGTTCTAAAACTGTAATGTCTTTAAAATATTACTTACAGACCATGGGGACCATTTCGGAGTCTTTGACTCTCTTTATCTGAAATTTAGAGAGCATAAATTAATTGGCAAGAACTGTTAAGATTGGAATTTTTAATATAGAGAAAGATAGTAGCATAGATTTACAAATGAATACAGAATAGCTTTAAAAGCAAACGGTGGCGAAGATGAAAAGGGACGAATTGAAAACTTAAACTTTCCAGTTTCCCATCAATAAATCTGATTAGTCATATCCTTCACAGCTCAGAAGCACCATTAAATTATCTATCATATTCATAATTCATTTTTTATATTTTATATTATATTTTCATTAAATTATATATTCTATATTTAATATTCTATTATTGCTGTGTTACATTTGATTTTCAGTTATTTATTTAACAAATACACACAATTCTCACTCACAAGACGGGAAGTAGTACTTCCGTCCTGCACTGACCTGCTCACGATATAGATCCACCTCTCTGAAGCTGTTCTCGTTGTTCACAGCGAAGACACAGAGGAATCCCTCTCCTGTTCTCATGTACTGGTCTCTCATTGCACTGTACTCTTCTTGACCGGCCGTGTCAAGGATGTCCTGTAGGAATGTTACTTATTTTCTGTCAGCTCTTTTTAAATTCCTTACAATTACGCAGTTATTGATAATTGCAAGAAGCTTACTTAACATTAAAGCTTTTCGAATTTTGAACTGTCTCGAATTTTAATTTTATACTAATAACCGCCTTTGTACCCAACTAGACAACATATAGCACTTTCAATTAGCACTAGCTACACAGCCTAAATAAATAGAGTTAAGACTCGCTCTTTAGTCAGAAAAAACAAGCTCTATCTCTTGTCAGATCGTTAACATCTACTTCCTACAATCTTGTACAATGTTATCATTATGGAAAGTAAAAGTGTCACATACCAAGTAGATTATACATCTCCTAATTAATGAGTAATGAGCCGCAACACATGTAAAGAACACAGTGCCCTGGCGGTCTAATAATACAGCTACAGGAGACCAATGTTTTACGTTTAAAAACTGAACAATCAACTTACTCTGATAAGTAACAACTGTGAAGGTGACGATATAAGTTAACCTTACCAATAAGCAGGTGACGTTGTCGATAACGAATTGTTTTAAAAAGTTAACCTTACCAATAAGCAGGTGTCGTTGTCAATAACGACTTGTTTTAAAAAGTTAACCTTACCAATAAGCAGGTGTCGTTGTCAATGACGACTTGTTTTAAAAAGTTAATCTTACCAATAAGCAGGTGTCGTTGTCAATTACGACTTGTTTTAAAAAGTTAATCTTACCAATAAGCAGGTGTCGTTGTCGATGACGACTTGTTTTAAAAAGTTAATCTTACCAATAAGCAGGTGTCGTTGTCGATGACAACTTGTTTTCTGTAGGAATCTTCAATGGTAGGATCATACTCGTCAACGAAGTAGTTCTGTATCAGTTGTATCGTCAGTGCAGACTTTCCGACACCTCCAGCTAGGAAACGTGAGACGTTATCACTTGTAGTAGTTTATTTGTAGTAGTTAGTGTATCACATGTAGTAGTTTATTTGTAGTAGTTAGTATATAACTTGTAGTAGTTTATTTGTAGTAGTTAGTATATCAGATGTAGTAGTTTATTTGTAGTAGTTAGTGTATCACTTGTAGTAGTTTATTTGTAGTAGTTAGTATATCACATATAGTAGTTTATTTGTAGAAGTTAGTATATCACTTGTAGAAGTGAATTTGTAGTAGTTAGTATATCACATGTAGTAGTTTATTTGTAGTAGTAAGTATATCACGTGTAAGTTGTTTGTGAAAAATAGATTAATAAATGAAGTAGTTGTAGTAGTAGTCATTATAGTTGTTATTATAGTTGTTAGCTTACAGTATGTTTCTTTAGTTGTTAGCATGTTGTACGATGGTATGAATTTTTTTAGAATTTTCACGAATATTAAGTTAGTATTTTAAGCAAGTAAGCTGAATATGAGTACAAGTTAATGAAGCTTTACAATCAAAACAAGCCCATCGGGTTCAATAATTTAGGTTTTCAAAATTAGAATCAGGTCACAGGTGCTTATGAAAATATCTCGTTCAGGAATTCGGCCAATGACTTCATTCACAGAAAGATCTAATTACAATTATACAGATTACTTGCGTACATTCCAGAACAAAGTTATGAACTGAGATCTTCTGAAACCGCCACACTACGTCCCAAATGAATATCAAGAAGTACAACTTACTAAATTAAACAACAATTCAAACCTAATAACTTACTAATTACTAAATTAAACAACAACTAAAATAACTTAAACTTACTTAAATAAACAACAATTAAAATAACTTATTTATTATTAAATTAAACAACAATTAAAACAATTAAAAAAAACGGCCACGCCGATATGATAAAATCGCCGCACTACGTCCCACATGAATATCAAGAAGTACAACTTACTAAATTAAACAACTATTAAAACCTAACAACTTACTAATTACTAAATTAAACAACAATACAAACCTAATAACTTACTAATTACCAAATTAAACAACAATTAAAACAACTTACTAATTACTTAATCAAACAACAATTCAAACCTAATAAGTTACTAATTACTAAATTACACAACAATTAAAATAACTTACTTATCACTAAATTAAACAACAATTAAAATAACTAACTAATTACTAAATTAAACAACAATTAAAACAATTAAAAATAACGGCCGATATAATACCTCCAACCACGACGAGCTTGTATTCTGTCATTCTGTAAAACCTTCAAGCTGGAACTTTGAAGAGTGTTTTGGAATGTTGTAGAGAGTTTTAAAACCTTGTAGAGTTTTTATTGTACCGTCATAACCTAGCGGGGAAGTGGGGTATTGAGTCAGATTATAAGTTTGTAGTTACAGTCCAGCATTACTGCTACTGTATGCAGTATGTCTGCAAGCAGTTTACATGCAGTATGTCAACATGCACTTTGTCTACATGCAGATTTTACCAAGAGGGATATACCAACAATTATATGAGATAGCACTAGTTCTACAGTTTACAAGGCCAGAACTGTTATCACGTACAGATTAAGATAACAGCATTTCAACAATTAACAAGTTTAGTGCTTATTATCCGAAATCAGGTACAGGTAACCTGGTTTAGCGTGCTAGTACGACATGCTAAGTTCATGCTTTACAATTGTGGTACACTATGTAATTGTAATTGTGATACAGTATGTAATTGTGATACAGTACATGTAATAATGTGATATTGATAACTGAATATATGGTATATTTTTGTCGCAATACACTCACAATTACAGTTCACTAGTGCGTATATGTTAAACAAACCGTACAACTCAATTTTAAATAATACGGGAATCCAGTTTTAAAGCTATTACCGGTTTTTAATAACAGATGTTGCACGATGAAAATATTTGGATATTATAATAGAGTGTATCACCGACATTAGCAACTCAGTGTATACACGTTTAGGTCACACTTATATATATATATCGTAGATGTAAGCTGAATTATCACCAGCGTTTTGGAGGATTTCCCCTGCAGTACAGAAGCCAGAAAATATTCTAATTACTCGTAGTCAGACAAAAGGTAAATTGGAAATTTAAATGTTTAAAGTTTAAATCGTAAAAACAGATATAATCAGGGGAACAACGTGTACAATATTGCATAAAATGTTGAAAAAATATTGTGGTCAAAACACAAGATCTGAAAAAGAAGATTACAACACAAAATAAAAAAATAAACTCAATAAAATGAGAGCAGCAAGTCCAGCTTACTGCTCTTATAAATCGCATTCACAATTAAAGATCTGTTGATTAAGCAAAAACTTTACATAGTCAGCAAACCCTTCGTGGATTAAATGAAATAAATCAAAAATCTTCGTTTTGTATATAGATATTGCACGTGCATTATCATTATTGCACGTGCATGGTATTAATCTTCTCAAAACCATTTTCACATAAAACAATAAATTTCATGCGATTTAGTGAGACGGACGTAAATAGCGCTAGATTGTTAGAAAAACTGGACGTACACACAAATCTAAAACCTTACAAAGGTCAGGAATATCTATAAATAACTGTTCCATCACACGAGCAACTACCATATATACCCAATATACAAGTCCAACTGTCAAGGAATCACATTCTTGGAACGCGGAGACGAAACTTTCTCTCTCGGAGTGGATTAAAAAGGTACTTGGGGGACAGTGGAGGAGAAACTCAGGTGACTTTATCACAGGGTAACAGGAAGTTGGAACAGGTTTAGATCATGCTGCGGAGACGAAGAGAGAGAGAAAGTTGGCAACTATCCAATATGATAACTCTGGTGAGATCACACTGGGTACTTACACGCTACCCGGCAGAGTATGGAGAGTGTTAAATTACAGGTAACCTTGAATGTGTGTGTGTGTGAGTGTGTGTGTGTGTGTGTGTTGTGTGTGTGTGTGTGTGTGTGTGTGTGTGTGTGTGTGTGTGTGTGTGTGTGTGTGTGTGTGTGTGTGTGTGTGTGTGTGTGTGTGTGTGTGTGTGTGTGTGTGTGTGTGTGTGTGTGTGTGTGTGTGAGTGTGTGTGTGTGTGTGTGTGTGTGT
>JH154949.1:55360-65774 GCA_000226015.1 Mnemiopsis leidyi | reverse complement strand
TGTGTGTAGTGTGTGTGTGTGTGTGTGTGTGTGTGTGTGTGTGTGTGTGTGTGTGTGTGTGTGTGTGTGTGTGTGTGTGTGCGTACGTGTTTGTGTTGTGTGTGTTTGTGAGTATGTCACGTCTGTGTGTTACATGTCATTAGACTAAAAAAGTCATGTCAGCTATATTACTATCTTTCATAGACAGGTTCAATAAACTTATATGAGACATTATGACACAGGACGCAGATCGCTCTAAAAAAGAAGGGCTAAAAGAACGTGCTCTCAGCCACACACTCGTTACGTGAAACCAAAATAAGCCTCTAAAAATGTGGAATGCTTTAAGAAGCAGGTCTGTCACTATAGCTGTTTGATGACGTAGTGTGTGTTAGCGTGAGTTCAGACCAGATACCCTCTTGTCAGCACTCAATTAACGAGCTATTCCTGGAGGAAATCAGAGGTTCTAGAAGTCAGTCCGCCGTGTTTCTGAGTAACGAATTTATAGAAAATTAAAACACACACAAACGAGAATGGAAACAGCAAGTTGTTGGAAGCACCATGAAATGTGAGTCGTGTGAGGTGGTGCTCTGTCCTCAAGGTAACATGGCGGGTAATAAATGTAGTGAAATAAATGCAGGTAATATATGTAGTGTAATAAATGCGGTGTTATGACGGACAGAGAATTGTTTAACTTGGTAGACCTTGCAGGCACAGTGAAGTTACATTTTACATGTTAGAAATTATTTTCTCTCATGTTTCCATGCCTCACTCTTAGATATCAGTTATCTGATTGATGTAGCAATATAGCAATGTGGCAATGCAGCAATGTGGCTACTATTTGCATAGATTTAAGAAGCAAAGTCGGAACAAACTACCTGCATGAGGCGTGTCGCAGAGTCATTGACATACTCCAACGGAACCTCGCCAATGTGAATAGTCAGCAGTTCAAAACATTCGACGAGCGGCGCGCGAACACCGAAGTAGTGCTGGACCATGTCGCGATACAGCATGCAGAGAAGTTGAGAGCGGGGCTGTGTCGGTACCCACTGCACGGTGGTTTCTGGGGACACGACCTTACCTTGGTTCTGAAACCACAATTTGTACGAGAACAACAAGTCGTTCTTGCGCATAAAGCCGCCCAGGTAGCCACCGTGGACCAAGTTGCGATGAAACCGTGAGAGCGCTTGAACCATCTTATGACAGTATCGTGCACTCTGGCCTTGTGCTCCGAGTGATGGTACAATTATTTTGTTGTGTGTCCTTTTTATCACCAGGAAGTGAACTATTCCGGGGAAATCAGAGAGGTAGTTACCAAGGGTGAAGTTGCGCTGCGCCTTCACCAGAAGAAAGGATGCTGAGTCGCGCAAACCTTGCGACACTTTTCTGTAGATATTATCAATGTCAGCATGAATCTGAGTGTCGTTATCTGTGCAGTAAATACGGTAAAACAGTCTCCTTAGATCTGTTATCAAACTGAAGGTTTTCCTTTCAAACTCATGAAAGTATCTGCTTTCCTCGCCAAGGTGTTGCCCGCAGGTAGCAACTGCGTGCCAGTGATCCTGAACATTGTTCCACTGCTGACTCAGCCAAGGACTGACATTGTCAACCATGTCCTTTTCCATGCGGGCAAAGTAGAAATCGACGACACCTTTAACTTTGAGGAAAGTAACAGGGAGAACTTGAGGGTCTATGCGCACATTTTGCTTGCTTTTCTCAGCTTCCGTAGCAATTTCATCTATTTTTCGGTATAGTTCGGAAAGTGACTGAATCGCCCGGCAAATGTTTGGTGCAATTGCAGTTTTAGCTTCGGCCAACAATATCAGGACGATCCCTGGACGAATACACACGGCCGTCAGAGTACAGGGCAGAAAGTTATCGACCTGGTCCAACTTTTTAATGAAGATGTTTTGTTGGTGATGTTTCATCTCCTGAGAGTCAGACGTGCTGTCGCCGTAGTCGATGTCTATAGGAGACTTGGGGAGGGAGCAGTGTGCGATGAACAGAATGAAGAGCAAATCTGAGGGGTCGAGTCGTTGTGCTTGTCGATAGGAATGTGAAACAAGCACCTTACCGTTCACAACTAAGATAGCCTCGCAATAAGCACGATCTATTTTCTGAGCTGACTGCAGTGCTTCAGTCACCAGTACCGTTGACTGTCGCTTCAGTTCGGAGTTGATGTGAAGCTCCTCGATCGCTTCAAAGAGAAAATGCTGCTTGAAGTTGTCCTCGTACGTGATGCTAAAATATTCGTCGTCACTACAGAAATATTTATCTGAAACTCCACACACGTCCTCCCAATGTTCCATATAATCTGTTATTTTACCCCACAATCGCCTCCGTAACGCTAAATCAGAAGGTTTCAGATACAGAGTCGCCGGACCTAGATGGAGTTTAGCTAACTTTTCAAAGACGATGCAGCGCGCCTGACACGTGTTCTTATTGCTGGTGTCGCCGTCAACAGCAACCACGTCGATGTTGTCAAAACGGTGAAGAGCAACGATTAGACCGTCCTGACATTGAACTGAGTTTAGAGGGTTGTTTTGTTGGTGCTGTTTGTTTTGGATTGTGGTAAAGGGGAGAAAGAAGTAGGTTGCCACGTTTATGTCCGGCATTGCCGAGTCGTCTGGCACGTATTCATCGCCGTAAAGCTTTTTCGCTTCACCTTGGAGGAAGGTGTTAAATTCGCTGTCACAGTCGAGGAAGATGACGTCATTGCCGATCGAGTCTATGGCACAGAGACATCGCATATCTGTAGAGCGGTGTTATTGGCGTGGGACAAAATAAATGTGTATTTTCAATAATGAATAACTTATACTCAACATGAAGGTACTAATATCATGACAATATGATCGCCTCGCAACCAAGTTAATGATGCACGACTATATTATTACTATTACATTAGAGAGTTATCAAGGCTAATGCAGGTGAAATTTGCTACTTTGAAATGATTATACTATATTTTGTGGCTCTAGAATTGTCTCTTGTTTACACTTAACATAAACAAAACCGCTGATAATTCATTTTTTTATAAACTGCAATAAATTAACTAGATAAGATATAAATAACCCAGAAATTAATGATATTAAACTAAAATCTAAACGCCACTGTGCCACACGCTTACCAGATTGTCATAAAACGAGCATGTAGCAACGAACCCTTCACTAAGCCAATCTGCGCCATAGGCAAGTGACTCGTGACCAGTGTAAGTCTGTGTAACAACAAACTCCTCCAAGTCCACTACGTGAAAGCCGCTGTGCATGCCTGCGATAAGGAGATGCGCATTGTCGTGGTTACGCTTGATGCGCCACACACCACCTCCGACACTGACGGTTCTGAGAGGCTCTCTAAAGTTCCGTGTGTCCCAATGTACGACAGTCTCATCGTAACTACCGGATAATATCTGGTGGGGAGATACGGGATCAGGAGATATGCAGCACACCCCCATAGTGTGGTACCTGGATGTAGATATTGTGTGGGGTGTGCGGAGATCGTGACACTTCAACAGACAGTCGTCCCCTCCGCTGTACACCAAGTTTGTGTCGTGACGGTCCAGCGCTAGACCCCAGACTTCTGCTCCCCATCCCTGCGCGCCGTGCGCAGAAGTTATAGTCGTCTTCAATTTCAAAGTGTCGGGTTCTATCAAGTATATGGATCCTAATGTGTCACTTGTTACCACAGAGTCAGAGCACCCATCGACAGCCAACAAGATGCCATCGGACAGACTGGCTGCAGTCTTCTCATTCAAAACACAATCCTTGTCTATTTGAACAACACGCAGCTCACCAGACGCGCATGCGCCAAACAGCTGTGTCTCATCTCTCCACAACAAATCCAACACGCCCTCAACCTCCAACACAGACAAAACATTTATAGACTTCTCGTGGTACTCGAGAATGGAGATATCACCATGTCTTTCTGTTCCCTCTGAGTCCAGCTGGTAGGTTGCGCACGCAAATCTGAACTGGTCACCCGGCTTTTTCTCTATACTGTCAGCGGTAAACTTAGTTTTGCGGGACGCCAGCATCTAGAAAGGGGTTAGGAGAGAGACTGATTAAATTTGATAATTAATTGGACGCGATATGATGAGTTTTAGTAAAACAAGATCAATGATTGTATAAGAAAGTTCAGTATGAAATGAAATAAATTAGTTGAATGAATAAGTTAGGGTCACTTAAAATATACGTCAGAATTCTTGAAGTGGACTCGAAAATTTTGTTCATCACGTGACAGCGATCAATTAATGAGAAGCATGGTACGATCGATCGATTTCGTGAAACAAAGTCACATGATAAAAATTGCCGATTCCTCCAAAGACTTCTTACGTCTATTTACAATATAAAAGAGAAAAATTAGATAATTCTAACGACCTGATAATAAGTGTACAAACCTAGACCTATAATAAAAATTCTATCATATCTTTCCACGTTCAATAACTTAAAACAAATATATCAAAACTTAAAAATTCCCGAAACAATAAATCTGCTCTCAATGTGGCTGCGGCACATGCCCATCAACATAGAAATTCCTAGTAATCCTGGGCAGCTCGACAACAATGCCATCAAGTTTCTTCTCCAAGATAATCTGACAACTAAGTCTACTGTTCTCCCGCAGTTCGGGGGCCATGTCCAACATGTCCTCCTCGTCCTCACACGCCTCCTCCAGCAGGTCACAGTACGCCTCTTCCACGTAGACGTGGCACGTGCAGCACGCCAGACTTGCCTCGCACGCGCCCTCTATCTCAATTTCGTGTTTGTGCGCGAGATACATGACATTGTCACCCGTTCTGCCCGCTATAGTCCGCGGAGTGCCGTCCCTTAGGATATATGTTATTCGTACAGTCTCCTCCTCTGAGATGGGATCAGAAGGGTGCTCGTGGAATGTGGAATGTGTGGAATGTAGGGACCGTGTGGGAAACCCGATACTCCTGGACACCGTCCCAGATATGACGGAGACAGATAAAGATCGTGTGATATCAGAGGAAGGTAGTGGAGGAGATACAACAAGGTTCTCACGAGTTGAGCTTGCAAGTTTGAGGAGGCTGGTGAGGGGCCTGGAGCGTGAGATGTGTCGGATACATGACATAGTTCATTTATATCCTCCTGCAATGTTATGAGTTAGTCAGCGTTACGGAACTTAGCTGCAGCAGCAATTCAATGTAATATGCGTAAAGCGGTGCGTGTTTGAGTTTATTTGGGTCATTGTTTTGCTTCGAAGAGCTGTATACACGTGAACTATACAATGTCGTTATTCATTTTGCAGGAAACATCTTATTCAATAAGCAAGATGAGCGAAATAAACATAAATGCGGGTATTGTCATTCTCTGGAAAATTCCAATTTGTAATGCAAAGGTCGCTGGCTCCAGCCCAAACTATGTAAATTATTCATAATTCATATGCGGCCAATATACTATTATAACTGTTCAAAGCTTTAAATGATGGCTTGCGTACATACTCTAGATTACCTATTTGTATGTGACTGTCAAGTAAATCTATGTGTAATGTGACCTCCTCTCAGCAGGTAATTCCAATAAAGTCGTCTCACGTAAACCATTATTGACGTCACACTATCTATCGAATATAGTGCGCGACAGGAGGAAAGGAAATGAGCAGGACTTCATGCCGATAATCGTGGGAAACTAAGGTTTCGGGGTCACGTACAGAAGCAGGTGCTATAAGTATTGATTTGTCGGGATATTAATAACTAGGTGCTATAAGAATTGTTTTGTCAAGATATTTATAAGTAGGCATACCGCACTGTGTCTTTCCCGACTTAGGGATTCGGAGTAGGCGGAATTTGGCGGCATTTTGGCACAATTTTACGAATTCCTAGGATGGCTTTCCTTAATATTGAATTAAGACACTTTTAATTTCACCCCTTGTTACAATTTTAATCGAGCATGCATGCAATTTAAGTTCATTTAAGTCAATGAAACATCATTGTTTTTTTTAACAAAGTTCAGTACAAAAATAAGTAACAAGGATGTTGCTAAGTATCAAATCGACGAATACAACGAACACAGAGAGAAAAAACTAGGAATTTCCACTATGTGACACAACTTTGTGATTATCTAGCTTCCTCACCAGCTAAAAATACTCAACATTCTTTGCAAGTAAAACTAATAGCAGTCCACACAGTTTGAAAGCGATTCACATACAATATTTCATATTTATCAACCATGACAACAATTTCTCGTACCACAAAAGGCGTGAAATAGTAGCATTGATACATAGTTCCACTTTTACAAATACGTAGTGTCTGATAGCTATTTCCTATCTGGTTTAACACGCAATTCGTACTACAATTTCTCTAAATTGAGGGCCCAAAACCATTATCTTGAAGGACATTACACGGTAGACCATCGGATATGTCTGTGCACATAAAAGTGGTGCCATTTAGTACAAGAGTTTAATTCTAAACTACTTGATCTAACTTCAGCAGAGCAATACAAATTTGCTTACATTTCTCATGGGTAAACTACTTAAACACAAGGAAATATTATCACGGGAAAGATGTTGGAATTCAGAGTGTAGCAGGAAGGTCTCTACAGTAAAAACGGATATTTAGCTAATATGATACAACTGAAATAGAAACACCTGTATAAACTAGAGAGTCTTTAAATCATACTACCCGGTACAAGATAGGAACAACAAACATTCTTTCAAGAGCACCGACCCGGGGACAATACAAATAACCAAACGGACTTAGGTGAGAAAACTAAAAATAGCAATCTTTGAGCTCAAACGTTTTATTGTTTTGGGAGAGTTGGTAATTTTCTAGGTTCCTCCATGTATTCTCAAGAGGATGGTTAAAAAAGGTTTTTTAATACTAAAATGCGATTTCTCTTGGATGCATGAGCACCGAATATCTCCTTGGGATTTTAACTAGCGCAATTATACCAGAATGATTATCTGCGCGGAGTAAACCACATTACAACTCATTATACTCTCTCGTAAAATAAAAATATAAATGTAACCTTGCCAAAGCGAATATATCAGTTTTACATAGAAAGTATAAAACAAATTACATAGTTTAATGATACGCTAGCTAAATGACTACTCTTATATTCGCTAATATTTCACTTAAAAATGGACGGCTGGTTAATGATCTTCTGCTTGGACATAAGAATGGCGGAAGCAGATTTAGACCTCGAATGTCCCTTCTTGAATCCCTCCCCCGACTCCAAATCTCCCTTATCTGCACCAGACAGTTCACTACACTTGTTGATTTCCTGGCGCGCGAGCCGCGCCACAAAGATCATCAGAACGAGACTTATAAGGAGTTGGAAGGAGAAGAGGATGTAACTTTCACCGTCGTTACTGACCACGTCTTTGATGCTGCGCAGGGTGGTTCCAAAGTAGGTGTTCAGCGCCTGCGTGGGCAACAGTCCGATGCACGTTGCGAACGTGTACTTAAAAATACTTATATCGGTAAGCGCAAACACGCCGTTTTGGAATCCAAAGGGAACTGGAGTCAATCTAAAGAGAGCAATGACTTTGACACCGTTCTTCCCCTCGATGATTCGTAACATGGGGTTAATCAAGGCAGCGTCGTCCCCGTCCGTGGAAAGTAGGCGATCTACACAGCCAGGAAGACATCTGCGGACCAGGACGAACGCGATGATCGAGCCGACTGTCACGGCAATGAAGATTATGAGCATGCCGAGCCAGAACCCGTACATGTATCCCGCAGCGATGTTCAGGATAAGATAGCCGAACGCTCCCGGTAGAGAGATGATGGTGAAGAGAACTACGAAGATTATTCCACTTTGCCATCTCGGTAAGGCGTCCAACCAGTTTAGGAAATCCTGTTAAAGATGAAATACTGTTGGAGCAATATTGGTTTAAGATAACTGTGACTGTGTTTATGGTCTTATACTTTTCAATTATTATCGCTCCTTTAAACATAAACTTTTTCAAGTGACGAATATATTCTTATTATTTCTTTTTATTTATTCTCTCTCTTTCCTTAACTAAGGTATAAAAGTAAACTTTACCTCTAGATGATCTCTACAAAAAATGAAGACTAGACAACAGACGATGAGAAACAGGATAAAGGGAACTCCAGCTTTCCATGTCCGGCTTGTGTTTGCAGTCTTCTTAGCAACCAACTGATCTAGTTTCGTCTGAGTGGTAATGTCGTTATTACTGAGTAGTAGTGTAGTTATTACTGAGTGGTAGTGTAGTTATAACTAAGAATATAAGACACAGTTCAGCTTGGCCACAGTTTCGAGTTTCAGTCAGAGAAATGTATGTGCAAACCCCGTCATCAACTTAATTTAAACAGTAAAATGAATTAGAAAGCCGTACAAATACCTAAGCTTATCGTAATAAGCAGAGTGTATCAGAATTCTAAAGCTACGATAAGCTAGTTTAAAGTGAGCAGTGATAAAGAGAGTATAGTTCAACACAACACTATGAGTTCAACACGACACAACACTATAAACTTATAAAATCTATATAATTATCTAACTCTTACCTGTTGTTCTAAACAGATAACAGTTTTGTTACCTGTTGTCCTAAACAGTAAACAGTTTTGTTACCTGTTTTCCTAAACAGTAAACAGTTTTGTTACCTGTTGTCCTAAACAGTAAACAGTTTTGTTACCTGTTTTCCTAAACAGTAAACAGTTTTGTTACCTGTTGTCCTAGACAGTTGTGCGGTAGAAGCTCCTCCTCATGAACACAGTAATTCATCAGCTGACTGAGGGGAGATGTCACGTGTTTAGTCACGTATTAAGTCACGTTTTTAGTCAATTTCAGATTTGATGCTTGTATTAACGTGCTTCATGCTAAACTTAAAACTTGCTCATAACTTATAGCAGCTTTGTTGGAAAGGCTTCAACCCCATACAGATATAATCATTATCGCAAATAAGATACACAGTCACTGATATCTTTTAAAGAAGCAAAACAAAAAATGTTTCATCCCTGTGTTACGGGCACTCAAATGTTCAAAAACCAACAGATTTTTAAAGATGTCATGTTTAATGAAAAAACAAGGTTTATAGACAGTAACATTCCATTCATACAAGATTGTAAATGAAGTGTGTAATGTGAAAATGTGTTTGGTGCACGAAAAGCAGCAACTACAGCAAAGCTATACCAGACTCATACCTCATATTTCTCAACAAACCCAGCAAAGTCATAGCAACAAGCTAAAAGGTAACGCACTGAGTCACTAAATCACGCGACGTCACGCCACGAGACGTGTGACGTCACGCCATGACGTGTGACGTCACGTCAGTACATGTGACGTCACGTCATGACGTGTGACGTCACGTGAGCTGCGTGCTGAGCGGTACCTGTCAACGGAGGAGGGCGACATCAATACTGCATGGTGGGGCAGGTTGGTGAGTGAGGGTGTTTGTCGTGTGTCTGTCCCTTCGGCTCATTCACGTCATGTCGCTAAATGTTTGCCAATTTAGAGGGAATACGAACGTTTTTAGCGACATATAACGTGTAATGGAAGTATGAACTACGATAAGTAGTGTTGTAAAGTAACTACTAGTGTAAACTAGGAGTAAAGCAACAACGTGCATAATGGATTGACACGTGTACGTTATCGCTATAGATTAAGATTTACGCTTATTTACACGTGTAACTACCCATGTCTAAATTTATTCTGTACAAACTACAATGTATCAAAGAAGGTGGGCGCCTGTCCAAGGGAGCGACAATGCATTTAAAGAGCTTGAAATGCGAAGCTAAACCTTAAATCCTTACTTATGTAGAGAAAGCAAATATAACAAAATCACACTGAGCAGAACAAACTGAGACTTTACTGGACTGGATAACTATAATAACCGAGTTAATTACATGCACCAATTACATATAGCAAGCAGACAAGGAGCCAATATCAGGCCAGTTTCTTGTCAGTTTACTTGCAGTTCAATTGGGGAGGTATCCAGCTTTCTGAGGAAGGTTGGAAACCGGGGCAAAGATAAACAGGTAGTCGGTTCCGGTAGGTCACATATCACACAAGTGTTTGACGTGATTATATGTGTGTTTATGTGTGATTTATCATGCATTTATGACTGAATATTATTGCAGTGCTGCTATACCTAGTCCTGGCTGGACAGGCGGATGTGTGTACATTTAATACGGTGTACATAGGAATACAGGCCGGGAGTTTGAATGTGTGTGTTTGTAAGCCTGTATGTGTGTGTGTGTGTATGCAGGGCAGTTTAAACAATGCCTACAACTGTCCTGCAAAGCGAACAGTGTTCTGCATTGTATGCTTCATTATTGTCAATGTGATTCATTGCACGCGTCATCATCTTCATTACAATGACACTCATTGCACCTGACAAAACTGTGTGTGTGTGTGTGTGTGTGTGTGTGTGTGTGTGTGTGTGTGTGTGTGTGTGTGTGTGTGTGTGTGTGTGTGTGTGTGTGTGTGTGTGTGTGTGTGTGTGTGTGTGTGTGTGTGTGTGTGTG
>JH154949.1:1288-20593 GCA_000226015.1 Mnemiopsis leidyi | reverse complement strand
TTACTACACAAACTTAGTGTATTTAAGTCTAAATACTCTTGTGCTAGTTACACACAAACTTGTGTATTTAAGCTAAATACTCTTGTGCTAGTTACAAACAAACTTGTGTATTTAAGCTAAATACTCTTGTGCTAGTTACACACAAACTTGTGTATTTAAGCTAAATACTTTTGTGCTAGTTACACACAAACTTGTGTATTTAAGCTAAATACTCTTGTGCTTGGTCATGTCGGAAGCTGCATTGCCCCATCAAAGTATACACCACGCACACTGAAATACCCTCAATACGCTCATGTATTTGTCTTATGTCATGGGATGTAATGACTTGTCTAATTAACCCCTGCTTCAGAGCCAAGGACGAGGAGTACGAGATGCTGTCATTGTACATAGGTTAGTGACCAATTAGACCACTGAGACTATTTTTTCCCGTATCTTGCCATTTGGGCCCTTCGGGCCCAAATGGCAAGATTGTTGTGATACGTTTTGTGCACGTGCACAAAAAGTACAAAACAAGGGTTGGCGATCGACAGCGTAAATTTGGATAATTAGCTCAAAAAGCGTCCGTCCGTCCGTCCGTCCGTACAAACGCGCGCACGTCCGCGGGCAAGCTCCTTTATCAAACATAATTATGTATACAATCACAATTATAGGTTTTAACTGCCTCAGGCCGCAGAATGTATTCCACATCATGAAATGTACACATAATTACCTCGCAACAACTACAACAAGATGTACGATCAAACAGGGAAAACAAAAAAGTAAAAGTAAAGTACAATCAAAATTATTTTAAACTTACGTTTTATTGAGTGATTTGTCGAATGACAGAGAGAAATGAATGTATGAGCACTATTTTCATCTCAGCTCCGACCAAATCCTTTTAACGACTAATTCACGCCAGAGGCATCTGGCATAAACACAACGCAGCATGAATAAATGATGAAGGCAGCACATACAATACAATAACGACGTCATGCAGAGCTGAGTTAAGATATTTGAAATAATTAACGATGAAAAGAACGCGCAATTGTGTCTAAACTTTGCGCGTGCAATTTTTCAATCGTGGCTGCATCGAACGGCTGCGTGAATTCGCGCGTCTGATTTTACACGTGCAGAACAACTAACCGAAATTACGTCTGGTACGAGGTTGCGTATTTTGATTCCTCATTCCTCGAGGTTTAATGACAATAAGCGACGGCAAGATACGGGAAATTCAGCGGTCGCCTGACACAATAAAAGCGGCCGCAATTCTTGTTTTGAGTGTCCTGTGTTGTCTTGTTCATTTTGCGCGATATATTGAAATATAATACCGGTTTTAACTCAGTATAAATGTGCCAATAACGTTTATTGAGTAGATAATTTGACTTGATGCCGCAAAGCGCCGCCATTTAATGCGACAATAACCAGCGTACATTCCTTCGAAAGGGTCTTCGTGGTATATAATTGGAGCGCGCGTTTGTGCATTTGAGGGATATTTCGCGCACACGCGCCTCATTTTCACAAAATTTTAGAAATTAGTATTGCAAATGAAATGCTTCAAGATCGATCGATACAGGGCTTCAAATTACGTAAAATTGCTCCATGATTCATCTATGACCACTATCTCCACAATTTTTCCCATAATCATCACAAATTTCAGATTTGATACCCCGGATATTACGAGTAAAGGACAGGCCGTCGTTACAGTCCTCATTTCTGGGAGTGTTTGTGTTCGACAAATTGTTCAGAGTTCTAAGCGAATGTAATTCTCGCGAAGCTGTCATGATAAGTTGCATAAGAGCCTACTCGGCTTTAATGAGAAAATCTTCTTCATGTAAGTATTTAAAACTATTAGGTTTTATTGTGCGTATAAATGAATAAAATGAATAATAAAGTCTGGGTCTTCTTACGATTCTGGCGCAAAACCTGTAGATAGTAAAGATATTGATATGACCTGCACATCATTTTTGGACTATGAAAGTGAATACACTCCCGCTCATTCAGCTAAGGAGGAGTTCGAGGCCCATATTGGGTATCTGAAAATGTTAGAGAACATAAAATCTCCGTCACTGAAGATCGTGCAAGCTATCCTGGACATGGTATGTAATTAGGACATTTGAACTATTACATTTGAATTATTACATTTCAAATATTACACAAGTTTCGGAACGAAGTTTTGTTTATCTATCAATGTTGATAAAAGTAGCTTCCAAATTTATTTTAATGATTCGTCTAAAATAACATATGATTTAATAGATTCAGTAATCAAGGCAAGATCCAAAGAATTGCGACCGGTTGGGGTTTGGGTTTCGCTGGGGCAAAATATCTGGGGCAAATTGTTCTGAACCCTGATGTTCTAAGGCAGGACAATGGGAAGCTATGCGCCATAAATTTGTTCACTGTATAAATGAGAGTTATATCGCGACAATTTGTAATTGCTTATTCATTAGGACTTACATAGTATTGCTATTTAAACTGTTTTAACACTACAAATAGAAAAAATCTATTGAGTATGAATGTCAAGTAGCTTAAGCTTAAACTGAGCTAAATATTTCTACAATAACTGGGGGAGGGGGCTGAAAGGCAGTGACCATGACTATGAAACCTTGTAATTTGCAATAGTCAAAATGGACATTTTATGGTTGAATAAATTTGATACTCTTATTTTGCGTGAACCATTTTGACCATGGTAAATTTGGATTTTTGCCATGGTCATGGTCAAAGTTTGATCATGGTCAAAGTCTAACTTTTTGACCATAACACCTGGACGTAGGCCAAGTGGTCAGAAAAACGCGTTTAACTAACCAAGTCCCCCTCCCCCATTTTAACTTGTTTCATTGCCTTCATGAACGACATAAGAAAAATGTAAATGTCCTGTCGTATAAGCTGAGTATTTGTATTGCACACGTACGAATACTTAACGTACACACGAAAAAAGCTAATATACATATACGTCAACAAATGTGAACTGTTGTCAATGTCTTTTTGCATCGTCGGTACCAAAAGGCATAGGCAGGAAAAATTTTTAAGTTTCATCCGGGGTTTTGAGTGAGAATAGCGGGATCTAAAATCGCATAAATACAAACACCCCCGGACTTATCTAAAATAAATACAGACACGGCTCGCAGTATCTTTACGTGTAAACCATCGCTACCGCTCGGGTCTACACCCAGAAAGTCAATTCGTGCGTATTTGTGCATTTTTTAATTTTCTATCTCAAATAGACGTCTCCACTCAGCCTGTCTATGTCTTTTAGCCTTCTTGTCGGATAAATCCTCTGTCTCAACGTCAGTTTCATGAAGCGGACAATGCATCTGAAAATTAAGCTCAAACTTTTGGCTTGATAGGGCCGGAAGTCTTAAACTTTAAAGTTGGAACAATGTGATTTAGATTAAAAAATACATGAGAAAACTAAGGGGAAATCATATTAACTCAGTAATCCACATATACATTATGTCACATTCATACACGTATAAAAAATAATTTATAATTTCCGTGGGGCGTATTTTATGCTAAACTATCAGTGGAGACTGGGGCCTCTCTTAACTACTAAATTTTAAGAATTACTTAATTAATTGTGAACTTTTTTGAATTTTTGTAGGATTTTAAATTTATAGTTAGTGTAGGTTGATTAATGCGTTCGTAAGTGTAGTTTAGATCTTTCAGATACAAAATTTTCCTATTTTCTGATTTATAGTGTTAACTTTGTAATTTACTAGAATATTTAACATAACCGTTTTTGTCAACATTTTAGGTTTGAGAATGGCAACTGTGATTGCTGAAATATCACCAATTTGATTAACTACCAACGAATGCATTCGTTACTTCTTGTAATAACGCTAAAGTTTATACTTAATTAAACTACATAAGATAAAATAAGATTAGATGAAATAAAATAAAATACCTAGATTTAGCTAACGATATCCCTCTTCAGATCGTGGAGGGGCCCCACAAAGCCGAGTTCACGGTTATTCAGAATCTGGAACTGCTCAAAGTCTTCCTGAAGTGGAGTTTTTCGAGCTCGGGGGATCCTGAAAATGAGCTCTTATCTTACTCCCTGGACAGAATTCTCGATATAATTACCGCCAACATGTTATCCGTCATGAGGTTATTACTCCTTTAATTATCCAATTATGTTTCTTCCATGCTTTTCCGTTTTTAGGTCTCGTACCAGTTATACAGGATTTTGAACGTAATTAGATAACAAGTAAAAGCCGACTGGATATCCGGACGGCTCCCTATCGCGGGGTTTTAGTGTGATTTATCGGGTAGAAAATGTGGTTCTTTCTTACGGAAAATTATTGGAGAAAAAGGGTTCTTAGTCTAATTTTTAAGATTTCATGAACATTCCTGACTCCTGTTCGCGACCTTTAAGTATTTTGTAATATGGAGGTTGACAGAAGCGACATAAGAATCGCCTGCAGAACAAATAATTCTGGATTAATCTTTACAGGTGTAGTAGTGGCGGTATAATTACAGTGATAACGAGTTTCCTGTCCTCGCCCTCTCGCCCCCTTACTCCCCACCTAGTGGAACAGCTGCTAGCTATCGTAGAGAAAATAGGAGGGTATGTGTTCGAAAAACAAATAGTCAATAATAACGAGTAAAGGATTATGAGTTATTTTATAAATGCAATTGCATGTACGGCTCATCATACCTATAAATACGTACATTCCTTTACTTATAGTTTATGTTGTTGCGAATGTCTAACTTGGAATTTAACAGGTACTCAATATCTGCAATAGAAGTCCGCCAATTTATTCTCCTCTTTCAAGTAGATCATAAAATTGTGAGTATAAGTTGTGAGTATAAGTTAAAATATACATTTTGTATGGATTTACTTAAGCGAGACACACTTGGGGCTTTGAAATTAAATGTGAGTTAGTTTTTTTGAGATTGGCAAAAGACCCTTGCCATGAAGCAGGCGCGTAAATTCATTGAAATTTCGTCAAACGAAACCTTTAAAATTTCAGCCAAATTTCACTGAAAGGCTTCAAGTTTCCCTGGAGCGGATGGCGAAAGGAAAGGGAGCTGAGGGTCCCAACCATTTCTTTGATCTTCAGCATCAAACTGCGGTAAATTAGCTGAAAATGTTTAATTAAATGTTCTTCAGAAATCAGAATTCATAGAAATTGTAAATTATCAAGATAGTAACAGCAATAAGGTATAGTAACTTGGGTTACTAAGTTGTTCAAGAAAATGTGGCAACTAGCTATAGCAACTCGAGTAACTATACCAAGTATCAATTATAGCAACCTACACACAGGGTATAACCGTTCCCGAGATAAAAGTATGGCCGCACGGCAAGAACTGTTACACGTTTGTGTGCTGGTTCAAACTGGATCCGAAGAGTGCAGGACGACGTCCCATGTCCCCGGACACAACTGTTGGAGAGGAGAGGTACACCCTGTACAGGTAATACACAAACATGGTAGATGTTTACACCAGTAAATGTGTACATGTAGGCTGCCCGATATCCAGTCAAGCTGAATTTCTCACCCCCATGTTTATTCTCAGTTTCTACAACTTTGACGTTCTCACCCCCATGTTTATCTTCACTTTCTACAACTTTGACGTTCTCAACCCCATGTTTATTCTCAGTTTCTACAACTCTAACGGGTACGGGTTTGAAGGATTTTTCCGTCCCGACGGGACACTCCACATTGCAGTCTGTAACAAGAAGGAGTTCACCACAACTTCCGTCGACCACAACTTCCTAGATAACAAATGGGTGAGAAATTTGTTCTTTCTCTTTGGTTCCCAGCTGGCCGTATTCATGTTTATACTTGGAGAAATAAACGGCAATTTTCTTCTCTGACGATAGTATAGAAAATCTTAAAAAGCAACAATTATATAATTGTAGAATTTTGTGCCTGTTTTGAAACTCCATTATGTAACAGATGATACAACATAAACTTAAACCCACGATCTCAGAAGCAAAAACAAATGACAATAGCTGTTAGAATAGAGCATATCACACTCCTAATTCAATAGCCTCCATCATTATTTCAGCACTTCATAGGGATATCCCACCGTAGTTCGCCGCCAGTAACATCGACATTTCCGGTATCTAACTTATTGCCTTGATCTGCACTGGTCAATACACTCTCACATGATAGGTTCCTACTCCTATCGGTATAGATCCGTTATGATAGCAGAATTTTGATAGCCTAGTTTTTGGTCTGACTTTGAGGCCCCTTCGATGAGATTTCTCGTTTTCTCCATTGTTCGACAGCCCCATGTGTATCTCAGTCAATTTTCGGTATCCAGTAAATGAATTTGGGATATATATGGAAACCACTTGTTTTGTTGGTAGTAACACTAACAACTTAATGTCGCATGTCATGATAAAATTTGAGAAATATATGATTTGTTTTTTAAATTTATGATAATAACTGAATAGCATGATAATGCAAGGTGCTATAATGTGCTATAGTTTATCCTTATTTCAGGGAAATGCAGCATCTAAATTTTAGCATCTAAAATCTTAATACGATTTACCCTAAATATTATTTTCAAAAGCTTTTATCAGAACCATTCATTTTAGAGACGATGTTTTGGGGAGGCGAAGGGTCAAATATCGTTTATATCACCGCACATAATACAAAAATAAATGACCCTTCCAAAATACCTTTCTCTACATTAACCACTGAAAGTACACAATTTCAGCACTTCAACCTCTAAAAGTACACAATTTCAGCACTTCTTAGGCATCTTCCTACATCAACCACTAAAAGTACACAATTTCAGCACTTCAACCAGTAAAAGTACACAATTTCAGCACTTCAACCGCTAAAAGTACACAATTTTAGCACTTCAGCCACTTAAAGTACACAATTTCAGCACTTCTTAGGAATTTCCCATCGTGGATCTCCGTTACTCGGCATGGGGGAGGTCTTTGTGAGGATCGACAAGAAACTAACCAACAAGCTTCAGCTCGCCTCTATCAACTGTAACCAGGTATTTATATATCGTCTAACTGTTGTTCACATTCATATTTAGCATGTTATTTAGTATGTTATTTAGATGGATTTAGAAGTGAAATCGATGTACAAATCTGTAAAGATCTAAGCAACGAGTAAGCTGAAAAGCTAAATTTCTGTTTTCGCTCTGGAGAATTCATCTGTTGAGAACGGTGCTTGGTAATGGGAATTATCAGGTTTCCCGCCTGGTTTATTTAACTTACCGTTATTTATTTAAATTTCGGAGTACTTGATTGAATTAGTTTGAATGAGGATGTGATATCGATTATGCCGAGTAGACTTAGACACGCACTTACTTTATTAATTTTAAGGGCTGCTGATAACAAGTTGGAAGATAAAATTAAGTAAGAAATCGTTTAGCGTAACCATAAGTCTGCCTTTGTAAGACCAATTATGTAAATTCAAGATGTCTACGAGGCCTAATTTTCTTCATGTATAAGGTTTACTCGTTGGTGTTAAAACACGATTAATCTAATCTGCGATTCAAGTTTAATCATGGCCAAGATTTAACTGATGAGTCATTTAGTCTGCCTTTATTAAAGAATTGTGAGGAAAACCCGCGTATAAACTGTAAAAACTTAATAAAATTAAAATACAGTATAAAACAATTATAATGTACCATACATTGGTTTAACTGAAATTAAAAAGATGTATCACTGACACATCATCGATATTGTATCGGAAAGTATTTCCAACTAAGCTACTCTGAGGTTGAGGTATGTAATAAATTAAAGTTTAATTAACGGCACAATCAAAGCACAGCATCTGACGATTTAAACAGCAATCATCTGAACAAATTTTAGTTTCAACAAACAACACTCGCTCAAGCCGTCCATACACAGTCAACATGAGAATTTCATTTGATATATAATATCAGTTAACATGCTTCAATTTAAGCTGCTTTCGCTAACAACATGCGGTTACTACAATAACGTACAAAATGCTACTGTAAGACTGTAGGGGGTATAACGTTAAAATACTTTAACTACAGTTCGGGATGGTCAGTAGTCCACAACATCTAGCCGGCCATGTCTATAGCGGCGGTGGTTACCATGGTGATGCCGTTAACGATGAGGAGGGCGGTGAGGCCGACTTTGTAGCCGCTCTTATTTAGGTACTTAGTGAGTGACAGTCCGACTGGGGAGGCGGTTAATGCAACTACAGCACAAACCACGTACAGCCAGATGTCCTCCATGACGAACCAAGTGGGACTGCCGTACTCAGCGGGGGGCGGTTTGGCGATGTACGTGAGTATTCGGACACAAGTGTTGACGGCGGCGATAACGGCGCCGTTAGCTTTGACTTCGACGGGAGGGAATTCGTATATAAAGAAGAAGATGATAAGGGGAGGGCTCCTTACACCTATGAGTCCGGCCAGGAATCCGCTCAGAAGTCCGCACACGCACATCCACAGAATCTTCCACTGGAACGGACAGAACTGCTCGCTGATGCTCTTGAAGGCTTTCTTGAGTTTTGTCTTGTTGTCGGTCGGCTGCTTTCGCTCCAACATCCTCCCGTTCTCGATCAGTCCGTCGTACTCACCGTGCTTGCCGTTACTGTAGGGCATCACGACTTTATCTTGGTTGTGCTTCTCAAGGATCTGTCTTTGCTTCTGTTTTCGGTCCCATTCCTCTTTCTGTGCTTCGTCTCTCCTCCGCGTACCTTCTTCGTGAGTCGTTCTGTATTCAGCTATTTGTTTCTTGTTTACTTTAGGCTGGCTCTTGTTGACTGGCTTAAATCCCAAATTTTTCATCTCAGAGTAACAAGCAGACTCAATAAGTTTAACCTCCTCATCAGTCAAGTTTCCTCCTGATTTCCATCCATCGCTCTGTTTTGACTTCTTGCCTTGCGCTGGAGCTTTTCCCAGGAGGAAATCGTCCAGACAGTCCAACTGCTTACCTTTGTCCGAAACAGACTCGTAGTTCACCCTGTACACACTCTCTGCGGGCAGTTCGGCGGCGGTTCTCTGACGTTTAGCCCAGTTCTCGGCGTCCACGTAGACGTGCGTGTCGGTGTTACTCGTGATGGCGTCCCTGGGGTCTCTGTACAAGTAGATGTACTTCAACCTGCTCCCGAACTGCTTCTTCAAGATATCGTGGTGCTCACCGGCTTCCTCGTCTCTGCAGAGCCAGGTCTTGCAGTTGTGCGCCTCTGCAAATCTGTCCATCACTGCTTCAAACACAGCTGCTAAGGTCTTGCTGCCTCCACACTGCTTTAGAATGGAGTTAGGATCCAGAGTCAAGGCGTTTTTGCTGGAGTCCAACCAGGGTATGGGGTTGTTTTCTATGAACTCACAGACAGCAGTTATTAGAGTTCTGAAATTATTTTCGTCTGTTAGATCTCCAAAACTGTCCAGAAGTGGGACGAAGTGCTCGAGGACGGCTGCTGAGGGTGGAGATGCGATCTGGGGGTTCCTGTCGCTGATCAGGCTTTGTATCCACTCACTTTCATCTTTCTGGGAACCAACAACGAAGAAGACGTCAGGTTTGGTGACTCCGTTTGTTTCTCCTTCTGTAGCCACTACCTCTACCATCTCGTATTGGTTCTTCTTTGCAGCCCTATAGTTCTTCCACAGATTTATGGCCTGCCAAGCAGCTACACCTATCGTGACTACTCCTACAATTATCTTTAGGACCTCCGAGGGGGTATAAGCTTGAAGGATCTGTCCTAGAGGAGCTCCTATCAGCTGTGCGGGGACCATCGTCAGGATCAGATCCCATCTGAAATTCTTGCGGAGGTTCACATTCCACAGGACTATAGGCTGGATAACCGTCATGCCAATGGTCTGGATAAAGACGGCGTACTTCAAGCCGGGTAGTCCGCAACACTCAGTCAGTCCTGCCAGTGCGCCTATCTGGTACACGAACAGGTAGCAGATCGCCATGCCGAAACCCATGGCGCTGAACGCCACATTTCCGAAGAAGGTTGACACAGCAAAATGTGCTATTACTGGGATATTGAGCGACATTGTCCTAGAGAAAATACTGGGTTAGTCAAACGTTTTACAGTTACTAGAAATAGTAAAATTAGAGCAGTGCAAATTAAAGAAAGACGCTGATGGTAAATTATGTGATATGATTATGGACCACTTCTATTTAGCTGAAAATGACATCTTGTGAGCTAAATCATACCGCGGTAAATTGTTGAACTCAGGTTATATTTTAAATGTCAATCGAATGATTATTCAATATTGTTAGAAAATGTATGGACAATATCAAAAAGTTAAAGAAGCCACCGGTAAACCACGATGAAGTGCTTATGATATAATTTTTTTTGAAAAATATAGAACGTATGGTATACGAAAGGGTTGTCCGGAAAAGCGGACCAACTGATCCCAACTCAGTATCCAATCTCAATTGCCTATTGCTTACGTGCAGGTATATTTCAATGGCACAACCGTTTAGCACAATCGTTTAGAAATTCTATAAAAAAACATATCACGAAAAATAACATCAATTGTGAATCAAGCTAAATCATATCCCTCAAAGCGATTCCCTTTCGTGGTAATGCGTTGTTAATGATCCCCACGTTTTTCTTAGCATGACTTAATTATGATAACTTACTCCTTCATAAACATAAAAAGTATTCACGCATGCGCTACTTCCAATGCTCGCTAGCAAAAAGCTTTTCTGTAGAAAATCCAGGCGTGTCGAATCAAAGGTTAACTAATATTATAACGTTTGCCCTCATGCGGTGTGATTTGCAGATTTCGAATGTGCAGATAACAAGATAACCTAGGCCCTAGCTTATTGATTAATTGTTCGGAAGAGTATGTATTATATATCAACGGTGTTATGCCTATATTGCAGAACGTTAATTACAATTACGTAGACTGGAGATTGATAAGTAGGAAATTGTGCACCCGGTCGTGATTTATCGAAAAGTTTTATCTGAAAAGCCCGGACTGTCTCAGTCTTAGCCGGGTAAGACTCAGCGAGGGAACTTACATTTCACTTACGTTTAAATCGATTGATTATTATAAAAAGGATAACGAATGCGACCATACATAATTTACATGTCGCGAATAATCACCTCATTCTGATGAAAGTATTAGTCAGCTCATTGCTGGTTCAATATCCATTGTAAATTGAAGCAATGTCAAACTTGAAAACATATTGATGGTCAAACCAAAATCTCTCATAGAAAAACACTCCGAAATATGCAAATTGCAAAATAAGCACGTTTAAAGGCTGCAGAAACTCTACATTAGTAGCACGCAGAAGGCAGGCCGGAACAAAGAACTTACATCATCCCCTACCTCAACTAACGTCTGCTTCTGTAATTGTTACGTAATATCACAGGTTTACAATAACAATTACATCTGTATACGACCGCTAAGTACTTAACGACATCAATTAAAGTATTAAGTAAGACACTGGACCGCCCTGTTAAGTTCGACAGCTGAAGGTGATTATTGCGAGGTAATGGTAACACCTAACGCTGGGAGGGAACGCTGTTGTCGGGTAACCATGGGAACGTAACGGAGGTAATGGTAACAGGGGTAACGACATTCGACAAGGTGGTAACAGGAAATATCGTTAGAGATATAAGGTGCCTATGTATTCAATTTAAAAGTTACCGGTGTCATGTTTTAATCAAGGTATCCGTGGAATAGTGACCAAGTAACGGAGACAAAGTTTAAGGAGACAGAGTAGACCCTGTATCAGCGAGACAGGTAACCATGGTAACAGCCACCTAAATATCAGTCTAGCAGAGAAAGATTTAACCTACAACGCGTTACGGGGTGTGGGAACCACGACAAATAGTGGTAGTGCAATGAGCTCAATGCAATGTACATAAGATCCCGTGCACTCACTTCCATGTGGGCAGCGTAAGCTTTGCCGTCTCATCAAGCCCTACAAACTCCTCTGATGTACTTTTTTGTAGGGCCGAGTGATGCTCGCCTTTAGGACTAGCGTAGGAGTGATAATGATAAAATTTGATGATAACATAATAACGTTTTCTGATAGTTTCAGAAACTTAATCCTTAAAAATTCAATCAATGCTGAATAGGATCGTATAAATCAAATGCAAATTTTCTGCAGAATCTCCTGCAGATCATTAGTTGCAGGTAACAACGGTTCCTCAGCGTGGTTTTTCTCGGATCCTCAGGGAATTAAAACTAAATCGTCCTGTTCAATTTATCTCAGGTAGTTTACTTCTTTAGTGAACATGAGGAAGATACCAGCGGTTCAGTCAATCTGGTTTAAGTCTGAGTGTATGGGGAACATAAATATTAAACATACGGTATCAATATACGGCAATGTGCTGGTTGATCAAGATTGAAATACGGAAAGTTTGAAAGAATTAGCCGCAGCAAAAACTACGTGAACAAGTGACTGATTGCTTTGACTAGCTCTGGCAATGATAAAACAAGGCTATAGCGGAGCTCGATTTAATGGTGCCTAAAATTTGGGGGTAGCCCAAAGAGGTAGAATAGACCGGATGTGAATATGGTTGAAAAGTTAGAACGTAAGATCATCGCGCTCCTAAGGGTCCATGCCAAGCCGGATATTTCGACCATATTTCGTCCCTCCGCTATTTTGTGTTTCGATATTTTGTATGAGGCGTAAGTGCTGCAATTATAGCAACTTCTGCTCAAGTCATTGGTACCTAACCACGAAAATAGGAAACGAACTCAAGAAAGTGCTTCCTTCCCTACTGCTCAAATCATATTGTCGCCAGGAATTAACTCTGTGATGCAATCAGTAATTTGTAAGAAAAGAAATTCCTCTTCAAGTCTAAGTAAACATTGCTTTGCGGCTTGTGGAGACAAGGGTCCTGCTCTAAAGACTTACTCAGATCCTGGCACATGGACACTCTGTATGAACTACCTTATCCCAGTTTCAATTACAAGAGAGAAGGAAGACAGAATAAATAACATTGACTTGGAAGACAATTTAAAGTGTTTGAACTAAATTTTATCACGCCATTTCATTTGTCAAGCAGGCTACTCAATACAAATTTCAAAAAAAAGCTTCGATGAGATGACTTAACAATATTTTGTGACAATCTAAACAAAGCAGAAAAAGAAAAGAAACACGGCTCATTCAGTACGTGTCATTTCAGAATGGCGGGACCGCGACGCACGTGGTGCAATGTACACAGGACTATCCGAACTTCAACTTTAAATCCAGGAAATATAAACAATGGGGCACATATTTTGCTATAATTGTCACGCACCGTGCCATTGTCGGAGAAGTTATATTCAGCATCATTACTCGACGTTAATAGCCTAACTTAGTATATATTTAACTCACTTACAACTACAGGAGAACGGGAAAACATGTACATACACGGGAGGATCACGTACTGTAGATTGTAGCATTATTTTCAGTACTAACCCTCATGTCATTTTTACGATCAAACGGGGTGTACTAGATATACTCGCAAGTTTTTCAGGTTTAATTGTGTCACTTGAACTGAAATTTGATGACGTGAATTTGGATGTTGGATGCAGGTCAAAATTCTACGTGATTTGAAAATGAAATAGAAAAATAGGTAGATCTACGTTATGTACGTTAAATCGGGTGACAGCTTGAGTAGAGATTCGATTTACTGGAGAATAAGAGAAATAAAACTTTCTCCGGAGTCCGGAAGTAGCCTCTAAAAGAATAATTTGTCTCCCTTTCATTTTAACATGAAATGCTCGCCGTTTGGACTGCGAATTCACACCCGAAGTTGCCATGAACAAATTCCAGCTATGTAGGAAACTGACCATTCTTCATCTAGATACGTTATCATAGGGTTAACCGCGAAAGGGGATTTCATCCGCCTACCCGACATAACTGGAGGTAAATTTGAGACTGTTATTCCCGGTAATCACGGCCTGAAGTTGTGACCCCCACCGTCTGGTGACTGACGTCTCAGACTAACATGGCTGGTAGTTAGCTGAAGTTCAGGAACAGGTCCGACCTGTTTATGCTTCCTATCTTCATGAAGAGCCATCTTTCATGTCTTTTAAAGCGGAAATAAGGGTCTCAAAGTTAAGAGCTTTAGCAAGTTGGAAAATAAACATGAAGTAAACTATAAATGGTAAAGGTCGTGATTTCAAGTTGGTTCGAAATGCAAAGTGTGAAGAGAGCTGCTACAAATTGTACTTGGTCGATAAGAAAAGTAAGACTGGCCCCTCAGCCGCCCCACTCTAAAACATTCCTCTGATCAGGAACATGACCGCCAGGAGGGTGCCGTACGAGGTCGGAAGTATTTCAAACCGGCAGGGGCCGTCCAGATATCGAAAGTCAGTATGATTATAAGTATTGTTATCAGACTGCAAACTTATCCAATTTGGGTATACAGTATTGCTCAATTGGCATTTTTAAAGTGAGCCTACTAAGATTAATTGTAAGTACCCCAACTTCTAGTCTTAGGCAGACAGGAACTACCTCGCTACGGCGATACCATCTCTTTGAGTTTGAAATTCAATTTGTGATAAGCCTATTCAAATCGTATGATTTTTGTAATTTCTGCAATATCGACAAACCCCTAATTGACCAGTTGAACTGATAAAAGTGCTTGGAACCAATTATGTTTTCCTGGAAAAAAATTAAAGAGAGATCGCATCACGAAACTAGATTTAAAGAAAATTTCGAAAATTTGCTATCGCTGCCATCAAGCTATTTTGCGAATCACCTCTTTAAACGAAATTTCATAAGCAGCCAAAATTACTTAACCGACTTATGATACAGAAAATGGAGACTTGTGATCAAAAATGGAAATTTTTAACTGCCATTTCAGAAAATTTAAATACCATTTCAAAAAATCTGACTACCATTTCGAAAAATACTACTTGTTCTTTGCAATTGAAACAGCCCTTCTTTATGTGACGCAAGGAAACCAGATAGAAGAGATTATGATTTACCGAATCATATATTCCGTTTTATAGTAAAATTTATTCTCTGATTCCGGAGGTGTTCATTTTATCCGGGTCTCATACTTCCTGGTTCCTCAGTGATCTAATCTGCTCTGCGGTCTTTTCTAATCCTATTTTATTCATCAAGATCCAGCATCCGGCTTCCAAGAGAATTCGTCTCGAAAACATACCTTCCTAAACTTCTGACCTCTCAAAGAAGTTTCAGCCTTATTCAACGAAAAACTTCTAAAATATTTCATAAAATACCATCCTTTTGACTGATTGGCTGTTGCGATAAGCTGACCAATGTTTGTCTTTAAATAAGCAAGCGCTGCATGTAATTTTTGTAGTTCAAGGATGATAGTGTTTGTTAATAAAATATTGCATATTCAAGTAAAGCCGAAATTCGTCGATAGTGACGCACGAAGTTTTAACTTAATTTCGAGCAGGAAATTCAGATGTTGATTTTTCAATTTGGGGACCATATATGCTCATCCTTAACCGGTCTCATACTTTTACGTCATTTTTATTGTAATGTTAAGCCGCCTCAGCAAAGCCTCACGTTTACTCAAACCATAAGTTAAAGCAAAAAGTCGCTGTCATTAATTTCAAGAGTTACAATCTTATTATGGACGTCGGAAGTATTATAGAGGAAGGTAAGGTTACCAACTTCAAACTTTGAAGGTCCCATTTATTATTTCGGAAATTCAAAATCTGTTATTTAGAAGGTCTTCTTAAATGAACAGTAGAGCTATAACACCAGGTTGTTAATATGCACTGCCTCAAACTTGCTGAGTAACTCTATGCCACACACATTGGAAGTGACGGCAAGATGCAGTGAATAAAGCGGTCGTGTGACACAAATATAAAAGCGGTCGCAATAACGATTTGCGGTTTGCCGTAATATCAAGATGTCCCACCAACCCTTGATCCAAACCCTAAGTGGCATGATCCAAACCCTAAGTGGCATGCTCCAAACCCTAAGTGGCATGATCCAAACCCTAAGTGGCATGATCCAAACCCTAAGTGGCATGATCCAAACCCTAAGTGGCATGTTTATCTTACTATTATCAAACAACTAATTTCAGCCGTTTACATCCAACACTATCGGAGGAGCAGGACTGAGGCAAGCTAACAGCAAGGATAGACGTGGGAGTGCGAACCTGCTGACCGAGTTCGGGAGTTTTATCTCCAGTAAAACTACCGCCAACAAGGTAACGTTATTGGCGGCATTTTATTTGGGGGCATTTAAATTGGGGGCATTTAAATTGGGGCATCGAAAGAAGAAGCACGTGTTTTTATTAGAATATTTCAAAATCGGTCAAATACATACAATTTACACAATGATTAAAACCCATCTAGCAACCTCCTCTTGCAACACATATTTGAAGTTGAAAAAACAAATTCCCTGTACGTTATAGACGTATGTATCCAAAGGATTTGAGGGTCCCCAAAACACAGATGTGAGTGTGAAAAACACTCCTGTACGAGATTGGACTCTAAAATGGAAATCGCAGTAAATATGTTGTTGTCAATTGTAAATATGCATTACTGAAACACGGGATTTTAACGAAGGTAAGACTAATTTACTGGTCCCAAAAGCGAAAATGTCGCTTTTCTTTGACCTATTATTTGAAACCGGAAGTTTTACCGTCGACTATATTATTGCTACCAACCCACTGACAAACAAGGGTTAAAGTGAAGTATAAATATTAGGAGCAAAAGTGAAGAAAAAGCGTGAAAGCACCTCATAGCATCTAAAAGCAAGCTAGATTTCAAACTTGTTTAAAGTGCTATAGTGTTGTCAAGGTGTTTTCCTCATCGTTTAACATTCTATTTTAAAAATCACGCTTATGCGAGTATTATCTTAACAAGACGTGTTTAAATCGCTTGATCAATTCACAAACATAGCTGATGTTTTATCCCGTGCTTGCTAACTCTGATAACAAATAAAGCTCAAAATGTTTGATCACGTTTTTCTCTTCTATGAGCTCCATTGAATTGTTGTATCAGCCGATTGTTCGTCAGAGGAGTCCAAGAAAAAAAATAGATCAAATCAGACGGAAATTATGAAAAAGTTGGAACTGCATACTCTGATTCCGCTGGAATTTTCACTTTTAAATTCTATCTTATATCAGAAGCTATCGGCAGATTTATAAATATATATAATATAGATAAAGAGATGGGTGACCGAATGAGGAAAATGTACATTTCAGTATTCGATCTCGACAACCATTACCTTGTCGAGGTGGTGGAAATCTAGAGACAAGAACTGTATGTTGAATAAAGAGTGAATGACACTATTTAGAAAATGAACAAGTGCTATTCATCCCAAGCGGAAATACTGGCGACGTTTAACTTGGTGGTCAGAGTGAATTGTTAGGCTGTGTCGGCCGTGTCTAGTAGTCCCCTCTTGATTCATTTGTCTCTCACAAATTCGATTAAAAGCGCTCATGTTCATGCCATGGCTTCCTGATCGTATCAGAGTCAGAGTTAAGACCGTTGAAAATAATGTTGATATTATTTTCTCCATGACTGTCCTGCTCTGTCTGGTCATTTTCGGGGGGAAATCTTATTATTACTCATTATCGAGGGGAAATCGCATTATGCATCGAATTTCCAGTAGATTTTCTGATGCCTTCTTATTAATAAGACGGAATAGCGGTGGATCTCTTTTTGAAAAGTGCGATATTTCAGGCAGATAATTTGCCAAATTATCAGTTAGAATGAAGCCCAAAGAATGAAGATAGATAAAGCAATGATTAAAAAGAACGAGCCCCTGAGATCCGGCACCCTAAACTCTAAAGCTTGCAAAATGATCAAATGCACCCTTAAAACGGATAATCTACCTTAAGTCTTAACAATTGCTTATCATAACGGAATACGATTAAGGCGTTGAAAGTAAAATCTTTAGACTTCCTTTTTCATTGTTCCGACAAAGGCACGATTACCTTCAAGTTGCCTTCCAATCTTGTTACGACCCGGTTTACGCTCTATTTTCGTCGATAAGAGTTCTCGGTTATAGATATAACGTTCCTCAGAAAGAAAGTAGCTCGCGTGAAGCGTATTTGAGATTATTGGAAATCACATCCTTTCCGGACTTAAGTTTGCCAAGCCGGACGATAGACTATCCGTTTTACGTCAATCGTAAAGTCTAATATCCATAATATCATGCTAATTCAAAGATTAAATCACATGTTACCGCTACTCGGTCTCCCGTGAGCATGCCTTGCTAATTTCTGGAATGAGTCAGCGTTTTTTTTCAAAGTTTAAAAAAACTGAAGTCATTCATTACTGTAACAAAGTTATGTCCCAAGTACTTATAGTGACACCACTAAAAACCCACTAAAAACTCCCTGCAGGAAGTTAAGCCACTAAAAACTCCCTGCAGGACGTAAACCAACTAAAAACCCCCTGCAGGACGTGAACCCACTAAAATCTCCCTGCAGGACGTGAACGTGGTGACAGTGACACCAGGACTCCAGGATGAACACTACGGTATCCCAACCTCCCTTCACGGTCAACTCGGTCCTGTCGCTCTGTTCTGGGAATCTCTAACTCCCCAAGAACTCATCGATATTCACACTGTCGGTGAGTTTAGATTAAGAGGGAAATTCTAGATCCAGAATGAAAAACAGGGAAAGTTTTTACAGTTAAACTAGAATACGAAAACAAGGAAAGTTTTTACAGTTAAACTAAAAGAAACCGTGCAAGTTTTTGTATTTAAATTAGAGACGAGGAACTTCTATATTGGAACTGGAAATTAGTTCACCTAGATTGTTTCCAGGGGAAAGACAACTGTGGATCGGCTCTGCTAGTACTTTATGATGAAATGCGTTTCTAAATTTCTTACAAATTTAGATACGACTAGTTTAAGTTAATCCCACATAATTTATGCGTTATCTTGAACAACCACTTATAATCAAATAAGTGTGATGACTGATAAAGCACTGCGGTTCTATGCAGCTATCAGACTCTATCATTCTTGTTGCCAGATGTGATGACTCATCTAATTTTATCTTGAAACCAAATCGCAAACAATTTTCTTTTCCGAAAGTTAAATCGTGGGACGCGCGTAAAACGCTGTTGATTTCTCACTTTGCAGTCGGCACAAGAAAACGTTTTCTGGTTGATCAGTCCATGATATATTCACGTAACTTCACATATTTTTTCTTCAGGACTCAATAACTTGGCCCTGTTCCAACCCCACTACGCTGGCCCACGCAAGGAAACACTGGGTGATCTGTCGGACAAGCTGATTCTTTACTACAGCGCCAAAGTGAGAGTTTTTTCTGATAGCAGCAAGTAATTATTAAGTCTCAATCTTCACATGAAATGCATCCTTTAACCTGCTAGGAAGGAACTTTGAAAAAGTCGATTTTCTCAATTATTAAATATTGCAAAATTTTCTAAATTCACAAACTTTTTCTTCTAAAGATGACGTCATAGGGGCGTGGCCTTTTAATATTTGAAATGAAACCTAGCCTAAAGCAC
>JH154940.1:54021-70802 GCA_000226015.1 Mnemiopsis leidyi | reverse complement strand
TACCATAGTAACTACACAGTATAGTTACCATAGTAACCACATAGTATAGTTTACCATAGTAACCACATAGTATAGTTACCATAGTTACCACATAGTATAGTTACCATAGTTACCACATAGTATAGTTACCATAGTAACCATATAGTATAGTTACCATAGTAACCATATAGTAAAGTTACCATAGTAACCATATAGTATAGTTACCATAGTAACCACATAGTATAGTTACGATAGTAGCCACTCACTATAGTTACGATAGTAGCCACTCACTATAGTTACCATAGTAACCACATAGTATAGTTACCATAGTAAACACATAGTTTAGTTACCATAGTAAACACATAGTAGAGTTACCATAGTAACCACTCACTATAGTTACCATAGAAAGCACAATCGCAATTCATAGTAGTGCATGATATAGTAACAATATTAATAAATCACAGTTCCATTTCATAGTAGTACATTTTGTACCTGAGATCAGTAAATGACTCATTACATTAAACTTTATGAATGTAAAATACGAAATATCACTCCCAGGTGTGTCGAGATATAGACAAGTCAATAGCACTGACTTTGCAGAGTATACTAAACACTCTAGATAAAGACTGTGATACTTTAGTAGATAAGATAGATGAAACTCTGGCGCAGGACACGGTCAATGGAAAACACAATGTTAAGGCTTATGGCTGGGTAAGTTCTCTAGCGTGTCGGATCACGTGTCGGATCACGTGTCGGATCACGTGTCGGATCACGTGTCGCTGCACGTAACACGGCATATGTTCCGCGATGTAGACTCGAAAATGCCTTTTTTTAGAAAAAAATGTATTTATAAGTCTCGTGAGAAAAACAAGAGGTAAAAGCAACTAAAATCTCATGAACGAATTTTGATAAGTGTTTGCTGCTATAAGAGATTAGTATTCACTTTTTCTACTCATACGCGCTTTCTGTTAACGGGGGTGGGTTCGGTCACGAAGGGAGGGGTTTTCGGCATCACTAATTAATAAATTTCTGTCTAGAATTCCCCCCCCCCCTTGTATTTTAGAATAACAAATCTTTTTTTAACGTGATAGCTTTTCTCGATATTCATTGGCTATGCCCGACTCCTCATGGGTCAATCGCTGTCACGTGATACACTAATTTTTGACTCTTTCGCAGAAATACCTATTTCTGCTTTGGTATTATAAAACATTTCATTATAATACATTTCATTATAATACATTATAATACATTATAATACATTATAATACATTATAATACATTATAATACATTATAATACATTATAATACATTTCATTATAATACATTTCATTTCAGTGGTTACTGTTCCAGACCCTAGGATATGGAATGTTTCTTCTTCTTATAACACAGTTCATTTTCTCTATCCTCTCTAAAGAAGTAAATATTTTCATTTGTTTGTTGAAATCTTGTGTGCTAAATTACTTTTATATGTATAGTCCAGTGTACACATTGTATACATTGTATACATTGTATACAGTGTACACATTGTATACATTATATAAATATATAATCCAATTATTTTCAGATGTTGAGCACCATGACAGATAAACAGACGAGCGAACTTGTGTTCCAATATATTCAGCCTGGTTTGTCCTTTATCCTTTCTCCCAAATTTGTTTAGACAAGTGATCTTGTTACGCGTGATATGTTTTGTATCCAACTCCAATTGTCGCGTCTCTAAACACTGCGATTCATTGTTGCATATGTAAGAAAGAAGGGCACTTTTGGAGAAGGCTGAAGGGTCGCCAAAAATTTTAACGTAATAGACCGATAAAAAGTTAATACGACCAATGAATATCGAGCAGCACGTACCACGTCGGATAAATATTTGTGACCCACAAAATACTGTTTTACTGTTTGTAGTACATTATACTGTTTGTAGTACTAGTAACTGTTTGTTTGTTCTTTTGTTGTGGATCACCTTGTCTGGTAATTAGGTTGTTTTTATAAGCAATTTCCTCAAAAACTCAATTGTCTTGCTTTATTATGATATGGTCGAGGTTTGCTGTAAAATAAACAATTCACGGTTAAATTAGAATTATTGCCAATAGTATTGGTAACGTCCTCATTTTCAGTTCGCCAGCTCTTCTCTCTTATACCTGAAGAAAACAAATACTTTATATTTGGTGCAATACTGGGAATTAATCTGCTCTGCTTCCTCTTGGCCAAGGTACGTCTATATATGTCACCACGTACCCCTTAATAGTTTATTGTGACGTATATGTCACCGGTTTGAGATACGTCAACTAAATGTCTTATACGTCCCACGCTACTGACCGACGTCTAAAATGTATCAATGATCGCGCTGTGGAACCAATTATATCCGCGCGCGCGTTCAAAGCGCGCGGCCGAGCCGGGATATCAAGAAAGATAAGAGTTTAGCAAGATAACTTTGCCATTACATGGGCAGTGGCGTAACGTCGTAGCTGTAGCCAATATGGGCCCCTCGGCGGTGCAAAATTTGTTTTTTGCTTATAACTCTCAAATGAGACATGAACATTATATGTTGCTTCAAAATCCGTATACAGACTTGACGGTTCTGTTCATTGTGAGCCTATTATCAAGTCTCCAAGACCTAACTAAGTAACTACATGAATTTGCTAAAATTGCTGTAAATTTGATGGGAACATTTTTTTTGCTAATTTATCCGAACGTAAGCCCCGAAAGTGTATGTAGCAAAAGCGACAGCGTCATTCAGCCGAGAGTCCCCCGCCCCTCTCCATAAAAGATGATACAAGGAATACAAATATAAAAAAATATGATATGCTAATTTTATTTAGGTAAAAACTGAATGTGAATACTGATTTAAGCCGGGGACCGATGTCAGCTCGACATTTCTTACCTTGTACATCTCCTTCAGATTTTGTCAAGAACAAAGCCAAGACTCAGCTCCAAAGTGAAGAAATTACACGTGACACGACGCAAGAAGATAGTGGAAACTATAAAACCGAAACAGAGTGATATGTACAGCAAGTACCTGGCGCAGTGTGCCGAGTAAAACTTTCTTAACTTAATTACTACTATTCAGTAAATCAGTATTCAATGGGATTGACCTAAAATATTAGTTGTGATGAAGCGGTTCTAGTTGATAATGTTAGAAGTTTAATCTACTCAGAAGTTCCCCCTCGATTGTGAGCTTTTAATTATAAATCGTTGCAATTATGGAACTTCTTAGTAAATTATTAATGTCAGCAACTCGAAAATGACATTTGTATTTTCTATCAAAAGTACCCTTAGTATTTTCACTGATTAAAAGTTCGAATTACTACAACATATAGATAAAGATAAAATCAGATCACATTAGTGACTTCTGTAAAGATGAACTATAAACAAGTTATTTTCGAGAAAAGTTTGTACGTGGTTTATATTTACGGGCGCTGCAGAATTGATATTGGCATTTATTTCGTGGTTATGTTGAGTTAAGTGTTTTAACTTAACTACGTAACGAAAACATTTTACTTAGTTTTAAGAGAGTTAACCAGCGGCTGGTCTGTATTTTACAATTTCTTCTGTAATTTTAACTATTTTTGTCCCTTGTATGAAATATTGTGTATGATAAAAAAGTTTCCAAACCATTATAATAGAGTATAAAACTATTTCAAATGCAAGGTTGTTGATAATATTGGAGAGGTGTCGTAAGTCAAATGTCTTCGTTCCATAATTTTTGGAGGACAGTTAAATGTACCTTGTGCGAGTATTTGAGGTAGAACTGAAGTAGGACCAATAAATTTCGAGAACTGGCGTTTTCTTGAAAATTTTACCGCACCTCCCCTATATTGTGCGCCTTATTTGAAGTCGGATCGAAATTAAACGAAGCCAGTAACCTAATAAGAATTTGTCATGAAATTTGCCTGATACTGATGAAAGTTTGTAACCAGCTTTGCAATAAATAAGTATTGCCCTGTTACGACATCCGTAATTCAGCGAGATGTAATGATCATTATATTACAATCACCAAGAAATTGCTGAATTTTGCCGTCACATCCGATACTAAAATTACTATAACTACAAGTAAACACCCAAAGTAATAAGTATCATGCTGGAATTATCGAAATAAATATTCACAAATGAACTTAATGGTAATAAAACTTTTCGGCCATAAAAAATGGTTTAATAAACGTTGTGGAAAAATTGTTTATTCCTCAAATTATTACATCTGGTATTTTATAGTTTTATTGATGAAAATCGTTTATTTACCCACAAAAAAATAAGTAAGCTGAGTTAGCTGAGACTGATGCCGATGTTGTTAGCTGTGATGAGAATGTAGTCTGAGTTATAAGTTATGTTAGCACTTCCCACAGTCACGTATTCGTAAGGAATGTTTATTGGAATACCGCTTCTTACATTATTCTGCAGTAAAACTGCAATTCAGGCATGTCGTCACCGTGGCAATGAGAGTGGTTGCCTTGGCAACAACTCTCCTTTTCCCGTGACCCTAGATCCTGCCCTCTCAGAGGATGTCCCCTTTTCATCCTACGCTTCTTCTTCTTTCACTCAAGAACTCCAAGACCCTACAATCAGCACCACTCGTCCCAGTCCTGCCTCTCCGGCCTGTCAGTCATTGTTATCTCTTCTTCCGAAGGGGGTATGTGAGCAAGATTCGGTGGATGATATGGTGACATATTTAGATACCAGAGCTCAGAGAAGGGAAAACTAAAAACGTTGAAATTGAGCGTAGAGGAGGGTAGCAGAATGTTGAGGTGTGCTCAGAGGTGTTGCTTTAGGTGCATCAGAAGGAGGATGGGACTAAATCTGACTTGACAGATTCCAAGGAGGAGCATATTAACAATACGATAAGATTAAATGTTTTTACCGCAGCAGTATTGAGGGTGGTTGATCATATAAATCATAAATTTTGTCATTTACCACTTATTGCGGTTGTTTTTAGGAGCGTCAGAAGGCTGAGTGTAGAAGGCGGTTGTTTTAGGTGCATCAGAAGGCTGAGTGTAGAAGGCGGTTGTTTTAGGTGCATCAGAAGGCTGAGTGTAGAAGGCGGTTGTTTTAGGTGCATCAGAAGGCTGAGTGTAGAAGGCGGTTGACTGAGGTGCATCAGAAGGAGGATGGGAGTAAATCTGACTTGGCAGATTCCAAGGAGGAGCATATTAACAATACGATAAGATTGAATGTTGTTACTGCAGCAGTATTGAGGGTGGTTGATCATATAAATCATAAATTTTGTCATTTACCACTTATTGTGTCATTTATCATTTATGCATTTGAAATGAAACATTAAGATGTTGCGTACCTTTTTTTTCTTTTTTCTATTTAGAGATTTTGTGTAACTTTTTTTCTTTTTCATTTAAAAATGTTGTGTAACTTTTTTATCTCGAAATGTTGCTTAATTTGGCATCACTAAAGTATCACTACAATGACTGTTATGACATGTATTATACTAAAACGTCACAACCTCAAGCAGTTAAGCAATACAGTTTCCCCTCTTATTTTACTTATTGAAAAAATGAAAAGACACAAGTATTCAAGTACGACGGAAAAAGTTGCTGATGTTTCCAGGAGACGCCGTGTTATCAGAGAGTACTTACATAATTAGTGGTTTTAGATTCAGTATGTGTCTTACTGGAATATTCCACTGCCTACATCCATACAAAAACATATTCCTCGAAAAACATCGTTTTTAACTGCGTCCAATTTTCAGCTTCCGTCTTGTTCATTTCAATAAGCAAGAAAGTACTCGTGTGTTTTGGTTCTCTTTAAAATCAAGACATGAAACTGAAAGTACTGTTGTCATGGAAACAATTGGGACGCATGACCACGGGATTTCATTTCTACCTCCCCTATCGGCCTATCGTTATAGCGTGTTGCTTCATTTGCAACTCCTTGCACCTTATGTTATTTCTCGTACTACATTAACGCATGTCGCATACTACATAGCACATACTACATAGCACATACTATACACAACACATACTATACTTAACACATACTACACTACATAGCACATAGTACATAGCACATACTACTTAACACATACTACATAGCACATATTTCATAACACATACTACATAGCACATACTACATAGCACATACTACATGTGGGAGAATAATTATAGCCTCGTTAGATCCCATCAAAATAAGTTCGCTGACTAAGACACTTCTTTATTGATTATAAGCCTGGCTCACAGCACAGCTTAGTTTAGTCTTAAAATTGCTGCTTCTAAAATCTACAAACTTCCCGTTTAGAACTGATAATGAAAACTGGTTATGTTAATATCGGACAGTAGCTAAAATAATGCTGTATGTTCGGACATATGAAGTAATTGTATGAGTCAGAACTCTTTACTACCGGCCAGCGTCTGTCTATCTGCACTGTAAATTAGTTAAGTAGCGCTGTAATGACATCTATCTGCTCCCTCATAGTTCACAGTACTTCATGTTACTGATCGCTGGTGCTGCACTGCAGGCTTTTGTTTCATGTATTTGATGTTTTGCATGCTTTTGTTTTGTTTTTGTTATTTTATAGTACTCAACTATTTTGTAGTACTCAACTATTTTGTAGTACTCAACTATTTTGTAGTACTCAACTATTTTGTAGTACTCAACTATTTTGTTAGTACTCAACTATTTTGTTAGTACTCAACTATTTTGTTAGTACTCAACTATTTTGTAGTACTCAACTATTTTGTAGTACTCAACTATTTTGTAGTTCTCAACTATTTTGTAATACTCAACTATTTTGTAGTACTCAGCTATTTATTTGGGGGATCGTGTGTTGGGGGAGTCGTGCATTGCTAGCACTATAATGATATGTGTATATAATGATAATGATAATGATAATTGCATCTTATGAGCATGGGAATTTCTAACACTTTATAGTCTAAACACGTATAAAGTACTTAATTGTCTCTCTCTCTCTCTCCCTTTCTTAATTCACACCCTCCCTTAATGTACATAAATTGTGCTATTTAGGAAAATGCTTAAGTTTTTATGCTCTCAAGATTGCACGCCTTTAATACTTGTGTTCGATAACGATTGTCAATCGACTAATTACTAGAATTAAGTGTGAATTAAGTGCCACTAGAATTAAGAGTGAATTAAGTGCCACTAGAATTAAGAGTGAATTAAGTGCCACTAGAATTAAAAATTGTGTCAGCAAAACTTATACCAAATTATTTCGATAAAACTTCCACTAATGTCCACTTGAATAGTAATTTTTGCTCATGATAACTGTGTGATATGGACACGGATGCGGCTGGGGTGACACTAACGGAAGAAGAGGTTTGATCAATTTTTTTCAAATATTAAGCAATGTTTTCTTTTTATGGCTTTAAGCTTTAAATTTAATTGCGCGACGTTCTTATTATTTTGACAAAATGATATAAAGATCAAAATTTTTGCGACTTTATTCTCGTTGTCTTCGCGGCAGCAGGGTTAGGCAATGTCCAGTAAGATGAAGATTTGATTTACATTTCACGCGTCTGTAAAGTGTTAGTGTATTGTACTTTTAAAATCAAGGTTGACGAGTTATATTCGTCATTTCGTCTTGGAAAACGCACACTGAGCCGTTCATCTTTGAGTTGAGTCTGAGATAGTGGGGTGTTACCGCGGCAACCGTTACCGCGACAACCGTCTCGTATGAAACAAACTTCACCACAGATTTAAAACAATTTTACTTCAAATATCAAAAACTTCCAATTCATTTTTCTCAGCTGCGTGACTTGAGAAATTTATTCGTCAAGTTCGATTCGGACGGCAATGGCGAGTTAGACGTGGACGAAATGAAACTTTTAATAGATCAGCTGAAGATCGTCGCTACTACAGACGATTTGAAGGTACTCCTTGTTGTAATCAGTAGTCACTAGTCAATGTAATCAGTTGTAAATATAACATGATAGTACGATAACGTTAAATTTGAAATTCAGTGCAGTTTATAATTTTGATTCTGGTAAAATGTAGAAACTGGATAGTTTAGCTCAGTATGTTGTGTGTGTTTTAATGATTTGACACCTCCAGATAATGTACGACGTTCTTGATGAGGACGGGAGTGGTACTATCGACTGTGCTGAAATGATGAACTCTATCGACAGCTTTCTTCGGGAAGTGTACGTTATACAATATAATAATACAATATACGTTAACCCCGCAATAGTTTCTAGTAGCGAAGGAGTTATCAAACTTAAAGCTTTGAAGCCAAAAGACTAAAACTGATCCCCTTAAATGAATGCACTTGACAATAGTTCATAACCGTTCATTAAATCTTTTTGATCCACTGCTATATTTCTTGTCAACACAGATTCGCTAGTAGAACCAACACTTTCCGCTCTAGAGAAAGGTATTATTTCTGGGGTGTTGTCGCAAATCTAAAACCACATTTCTCTGATTGTATTGCTGCTTTCAACCCTCGTTTGATGTTAATCTATTAGTTCATGTTTAAGAGTGTTTCATTTTCACTACCGAGATTCCGATCAGCACTCAAGAAAGGGCCAACAAAATTTGAGAAATGAGGTTTAAAATCTTCGAAAATTTGCGTCACCTCCCCAGAAATACAATTTGTACAGGTACTCGTCGAAGGAACTAAGTGAGTCGTTTGCTCAATTGTGTAGTTGCGTTGTTGAGAACGATGGTGGACTGGAGAGTGGAGACGAAATTATAACCGCCAAGGATCTAGCAAATGTAAGTTCAACCCTTACTCATGGAAGCAGCCATTAATTTTGTTAAGTATATAGTTATAGATTTATCATGTAGTTGAATCGTTTAATCAACGATCCTTTATCCATTTTTCTACACTGGCGTACTTCTCTGAAATTATGCATTGATCATATGCCTCATACTTACGGTAGTTGTTGAAATTAAAGTAGAATAACATTATTACATTAACATTAACATTAACATTAACAGTAACATTAACATTAACATTAACATTAGAATTATTACATTACATTACATTAACAATACATTAAAAACTCCTTAACCCTGCAGGCGATGAACCTTGCTGGTGTTTACATGACCGAGGAAGAAGTTTGCAGCCTTTTAGAGGAAGTTGACGAGTCTGGAGACGGAACAATAGACTTCAACGAGTTCAGAAATACGCTTCTTATGCTGTAGACAGAGTTCAGAAATATACTTTCCTATGTACAAAGTTCAGAAATTCTCTTTAAATGAACTTTTAGTTGTACAAACTTAAAATTTGGAAATTATATAGTCAAAGATATTATTGAAATGAAGATTAATGTGCTTAAAACAAATGCTTTACTATTATTAAAGTATTGATGACCGTAAAAGGAGCGACAATGGCTCTAATTTCATTCTATACTCTGCTCACCTGTAACTGTATTTGTACTTTGTAGACACCATCATAAATCAGATTCCGATAGTAACAAAACCCATGATCCAAATGTATAATATTCATTATCTTCCAGCCCACGAGTTTCAGTGGTTCAAACCAAACCTGATCCAACAAATAAACAGATTTTAACTTTCATCTTTAATGGCTGTGTTCTCAACAGGCCAGATAAACTTAAAGTAATGAAGATAGCAAGTTGATCCATGCAGTACATCTTTTTGGTACGGTTTGGAAACTGCGGGTTCCAGTTTGGGCACAGTAATGGCACAAGTTAAAACGAATTAGTCTTGCCATATTTCAGTCTTAAACTAGTACAAAAAATTTAAATTGCCTAATCTGAACTGTGTGTGATAGGAGAAAGTGATATTATGGCACATGCAATAAGACCGCGATATGGCACAAAACACCAGCAAGCGCCAATTCGGCTTAAAAAGGGTTGCTCCACCGAGCAACTACCTAAGCCGCTCTTTATAGCTTCATAAAGTTATGGATATGAAGGGATACGTGTGAGGGGTGTTCCTAGACATAGAGGGAGCATTTGTTTCGTTCAAAGCCACAGAACATTGAAGGATACAAGCACAGGCACTCAGAATTATGGCGGGTGCCATGCCCATCATCATGATCACCAAGCCATCAAATAACCAAAGCCACTGAAATAATCTTCTACCTCTAAGGCGAATCAGCTATAGGGTCAGAAGGAATAACGAGCATATACCACTCACTAGTCACGAACTGCCTTAGCTCCCATCATCAACAGCCTCAACTCCCTCAATCATCTAGGAGAACAAACGAGCTTTGGGGAAACTAGAAGGCAGATGAGCTGGCAAAGCTTGGCCAGACCAGCACCCTTATCCTAATAAGTAAATACGTCAACAGGACAGTTTAACAGCCCAACAATGGTCCTCAATTCATTAAGATGATCAACTATGCCAAGATCATCAACAACCTCAACTACTCTCAAATTGACAACAGAAAGGACTACAGAACAGCAATCAAACTTCCAACAGGTCACTGTGGCCTCAACAAACATGCCACTACAACACGAGAAAATCTAACACGCAAGGTATGTTCATTCTGCGGACACCAAGTGGAAACGGTTTTTTATTTCCTCGGCCAGTGTCCAGCCACTGCACAATTTATAGGACACTACTTCAGCGACTATACCATCTCTCTATCAATGTCATCTTCGATTTCATCCATATAACAACCATTATCAACTTCATCCTGAAGGCTCTCTCTCAGTAATCTTATACTTTACTCCCCTCATCCTTCCGTCCTATAGCTCTCTTTATTTTCTTTTCTCATATATCCACAACCCCATCATTAACTCCCCCTTACCCTTAAGAGACAAACAAAACGCCTTCTGTTGCGATCCTCTTGTGTTTTTTTTCACCTGCAGTCTCTCCTTAAAAAACGGTTTGAGAGTGTGAGACTAAGCCCGCCCTCAAAGCGCAATTTCCTGTCGCCACTGGAACCTGCACTTTCAACTGTGCCTCTACTGTATCCTAACTGTGCCTCGAAATTTTACCCTCGTGCCAACTTGCCTCTAAAATTTTTGTGAATTACGACTGTTCCTAATTTCACTTATGTCATGTCTTTTAGTGAATAACTTTTCCTTGTTTTGTCTTAGCAATGTTACTCAATGCTTGTTTAATTAAATACTTGTCTAAATCCAAATGAACAGCACTCTTTCCTGAGACTCGCAGCATATAAACTATGTTTAGTCACAGTTATCGCGCGACCTTAGGTAAACTTTTCAGTGCTAAGAAGCTTAAGTTAGAAGCTCGGACTTTTGCCCAGCGAATGCTTATGTAACTGTACCTATAAGGGCTAAAACCGCTTTGTATAAAGTTTTGTAACACTAACAATAAATTATATTCCTCGACTCCATTGTCTAACTTTACTTTTTATGTACTTGAATTCCCACTCCTCACACAAAAACAAAATATCACATTGCTTGTGCTATACCAATATGGTACGTTTCATGATCCTACTTACATATTGCAAATTTTGCTAACAATATAAAACTTGCCTGTCCCTTTTTACAACAACCGGCCATTGTAACAGGTTCCTCTTGCTACGTTACCATGACAGCAAACCATGTGATAGAATTCATCACGTGACACACCACGTGGTACAATACGTAACTATGACAATTTCAAGGTAGGGCAGAAGACAAACAATAATCTCCAACTAAATTTCCAGACTTATTGTTCAGGTGAAAAAAGAAACCCATCGCCGTAAGGACTGCTCCTTTGTTCGGAAACCAAGAATAGCAGATATGTTACGCAAAAGTGACTGCTACTATTGTACTCTGTGGTATTAACAAGTACAGCTGTTATTTAAGTGTTTCTCTGCCGTCTGAAATTGCTTTATTGCTTGTTTTCTTCTTTGGTATAGCCTTTACCTGATCATAGCATTCATATTTGTTTGTTTCAATAACATTACATACTGAGATTGTTTATAGATCTTGAATTGGTATTTAATGACAAGGTAGTCACCATGTTTAATGTTCACAGAATAATTTTCATTAACGCCTGACTTGCGGAATGCGGGGGATAACGATTGTCTATTTCACGCTCGGAATTGGGATGACGCAGCCTCCTAATGTGCTCCTTTTATTCCAAAATATGCGCTCTTTTTTCAAAGTGCTCAACTGTTACCAGATATTATTCCTTAATTGCTCCAGAAAATACCATGTAAATTATGCAGTGATATATTAATTGTTCTTTAGATCTTCGGAATTATATGGTGGCATGATTTAATGCAAGCTGAAACTGCATTCTCCCCCAAAACTCGGCTAATTCAGTTTAATGATTTTAATGATTTCAACACATTTGGTAGAGAACTAAAACTATTTTAAGTTAATCGTTGCTGGTAGTGATTTAGAATTTCAATCACTTAGCCAATACCTTTTTCTATAGTTAAACTTATAGCTTCATAATATACAGGACTAACTATAACTATTAAAGGTCAACAACTTCATTCTTTTAAACTTTATAGTACACTAACACAAGTTACACTAAGTTTCACAATCACTGCACTGTTGAGCTTACCAAACTTCGAATTGAGAACAAACAGAAACTCGATTGATAATTTATAGATGTAGTAGTAGTAGTACAAGAATCAATCATCCTTATATGAAATCAAAATAAATATTTACTGTACATACTTGAACAGCCTCAACAAAATCTAAATAAAATATATATAACAAAATCAAATAAACATATTATTCAGTTAGGCCGTGTCCGTATCATGTGGATCAGTTTGACAGTTGTACTGCTGTTGTTATGCGGAGCTGTTACCAGTGAACCAGTGAAGAGTTGCTTAAGCGAGGAGGTTTTTCAGAAAGCGTCCTGCTCTGACATCAGGGAATTTGTAAGTTAATTTAAGTTAAAGTTACTAATTTAAGTTAAAGTTACTAAAGTTACTCAAGTTATATACGAATTTGTCAGTAGATTTGAAGTAAAACAAATGTAAAATTGACGTCGAGCGGACTAAGAAAATATATTCAACACACCACGAGCTTCTTTGAATATTGACCCTCTTATCTTAAAGATAGGTTACGTTCATCATCCACTCACCCAGCCGCGCCCATGTCTACTGTCAAGCCTTATATGGCCGCTAAAAGACACAGGAAGTTCCTTTTAGAAAACTCAGCCAGGTTTTTGTCTTGGGTTTCCATCCCGGCTACAAGACTGTTCTGATTAAAAAATAAAGTCCACCACCTTTCAATGATGGTTTTCTTTATCATTATGTATGGAAGTTTCCATCTAGAGCTGCTTGAGGCTGCAGGTGACACGCTTTGTCCATTCAAGAGGACAATGCTGGAAAACTGTGGTTCCAGTTCATCCACTGTTGTTGCTGCTGTTGCTGTTGTTGCTGCTAATGCTGCTGGGCCATCATCAATTGGACTATGCTGGGATGCACCATTCCTGGCCCTGGGATAACTCGATAACCGGGGTTAGTTAGTTCTACTGGCGTGGCTGCATTTTCTCTGTTGAGGTGAAGGTGATCCTTTCCTTGCTCGGATTTCTGCCTAGTTTCTCCGTGGTTTTATCTTCAGGTAAAACCAATTTATTAAATTAGTTTGCCAGTACCGGCATCATTTTCCTTTTCTACTCCAAAGTCACAGACCTTTAACATCTCAAAGGCTTTCTCGCAACTTTTTCCATTATTATAGGCATGAAGGTTCTTGTCGCCTCTCCCGTTAGGGCACGACCTTCTCTTGTAGAGCTGACAAATGCAGGCTCCAGGCTGCTTTTGAGAAAACTAGACATAAAGGTGTAAAAGAAGCCTCTTCAAAATGCCCTCTTGTCCATCACAAACTTTCGCGTTATTCGTAAAAGTTTCAACAAAAAGATTTGTGTCATATATAATTGAAGCTTTCACAAATATATGCACGGTGCATGTGCTATAGAACTAAATTAATAAAAACTGATCAGTTTATCTGCACGAACGGTACTAGAACTAAATTACTAAAAACTGTTCACTATATTTGCACGTGCTAGAACTAAATTAATAAAAACTGAGGAGTATATCTGCACGTGCTAGAACTAAATTACTAAAAACTGATCAGTATATCTGCACATGCTAGAACTAAATTAATAAAAACTGATCAGTATATCTGCACGTACTAGAACTAAATTCCTGAAACCTCAGGTTAGTGGACCCTGGGCGGAGGTAAGAAGACTGACACTCCCATTTCCGATGTACAACGAGGACGACTGTGTTGTCTGGCACGTCAGCCCTCGCTCAATGAACACTACCGACGCTGAGTTCAGTCTTCAAGCTCTGTTAGTGAAGTATTAAATGTGCTGAGTATCACAATTTGTTAGTCTTTTTGAAATCAGATCGAATAGTTAAGTAATCAAGATCAATTAAAACGTTAAAACTGACGATTAACCTATAAATATTGCTGTCTATCCTCTCTTTCAGAGTACGTGGGGAACCAGTGGAAGGTATGATGCCAGCTGTTTTGAAGGTCCAGGAGAAATCAGCCGGGGATTGTAAAGTCACTGTAAGTTGTTTTCACGAGCTGGGTGTCGGGTTTAAGTTATAATTTCAGAACCTTCCACAATCTACCATAATCCTACTTTCTCACTGCGTGTTCTCCTTCATATATTCATAAGTTTATGACTACTTTGTCGTACCCTATCATCAAAACTCTCTAATGTAGCTGTTTAAAGAAGTCCAGTAATAATTTTAGATTCATGCTTAAGTACGTTAATTAAATTACTGATTCACAACTAAATATTCAGTGTAAAACATTTTCTTGTGTTTGAAGTACGCCATATTTCAGATGCACGTAGAGATCCCAAAATTGGCAATAACAAAAAGCATTGACGACTGGTGGATAACTTTCGATGAAGATCACCAGGCATGATAACGTATTTGCTAACGATTTCAACTTGAGTCATTGAAATTGTCAGTGTGCAACTAAAACATTACTAACAATTTGAATAAATACTAGTAGATGTCTCGGGCTTTTATTCTAAAATCTAACCCCTTCTATTAAGATACCTTATCTGAATATCACATGATTATAAAGTGCTATTTTAGGTGATGGTCGGATATGTGTGTGTCCCTAACCACATAGAGTCTGAACTAGAGCAAGGACTGGAGTTCAGAAACATGCTTTTTATCTACCTTAAACCGCAGCTCACGAGCGGCAAGGTATCATTATAATCTTAAAGTTTTTTCTATTTCTAGGAAGAAATATGTTTAACTAATTTAATTGTTTTTATTTATACCTTATTTTTTCCTTAAGGTTTCACTTTTAATGCCTTCAAGTTCAAGTCTTGTTTTATGGAGTTGTTTAAGTTTCATGTAACATCAAAGTTTGATGAATCTTAATCCCTGAAAAATACCCAAATAGAATCAAAGTACATTTATCTGATACATTCCTGACGGCAAGCTTAAAAACGTTTATAAAAATTCAAAATTAGACAAAATTCTGCAAAATAGCCCTTTTAAGACAGTTTACCATAATTTTATAGGTAAAGAGGGTGAAAAACGACCTTGACAAGATCGTAGATAGGTTGAGCACTGAGCTGAGAACATTGGAGGAGGAAACGAAGGAGAACTGGAAGGAACTGAAAACTTCAAAATGCAAAATGGTTGTGTAGTGGCAGAGACAATCGAAAGTTTTTAGGAGAATTTTATTCTAGAGATATTAATCTTTATTAGTTATAGCTTGGTTTAATTTTTCCTCATTTCTAGCTAAAAGGCCCATATTGTTGATAGTAGTTGTTTTTTTATTTTCAAACAAGAGTGATCGTTGTGATTGAAGATGTTAAATAGCTTAAGTCAAACAACAAACATCAAAATAGATTTAATCATAGATTATTGCATCATGAGGATGGTATATGTGTTCGATTACAAAGTTTCTTTTTTTAGATTTTCAACTTATCCCTACTGAAGTACTAACAAAATAAAAAACAAGTGACGACTTTGAAGATTTGCAATGGTTTATGTAAAATTCCAGTTAAAATAGACAAAAATTCTTACATTGATTCGCGTGTTTTAAATTATGTAAGCCTTTCATAATACCCTTTAAATGGTTGAAATAAATAATTAACCATCACCCTGTTTCACATAAAGACAGAGAGCTTGGGCAACATGGGTCTGTTATATTATATATATAAGTGATGTAAAGCTCTTCTGGGAAATTGTGATCATTCTAAAGGTCGACACACAAAGTTTTCTGAAAAACCCAAACTTTGGGAAATCTGCCTGATTTTCTCTTGACAATTCAGCACTTGAGGTTCAAAACACTTCATAGTATTAGTTGGCTTAACTTTAAACACATGAAGGATTAATTAATCGAATATCTAATTCCTCCCCTTAGTCACAGTCTGGTTTCACTATAACAGCACGCTGCACGCGACCACGTGTAAAACCATGGTACTAGGTCACGTGTTTACTTCTTGAGGCACAGAGAGATACACTCATTCCCTCAAACTGTTGTAACTAAGACTTTTGTGTAAGGTTGGTGTGATGTTGCTATCGCTGCTCTTGATGCTGTAAAACACGTAGATGTTATTAAGTTATTAAAACCAACCGTCCGGCCACAAAGAAATTTTTGTAACAAATAAAAATATATGTTACATATATGTAAGATTTAACTATATAGTTAAATCTTAATTGTTACTTAATCATTCGGTTACCTATTCACCTGGTTGCCTGGCTACTAGGCTCCTATCTCCATAGCATTTTCTTATCTAGTCACCTGGTTACCTAGTTACCTGGCTACCTGGTTATCTGGTTACCTTACAAGACATTTTTGTGGCGGACCAATTTGCGACGACCGAAATTTTGGCGGTCCGAAAATATGGCGAAATTGAACAAAAACCGTCACATTTCGGACGTCACAGATAATAAGGGTATTTTTCATCATTTTGTTTTCTGACACAAAGGAAATTCAAAAATTTTCTAAAAGTCTGTGAAATCATGTTGAAACACA
>JH154940.1:8234-32006 GCA_000226015.1 Mnemiopsis leidyi | reverse complement strand
TCAGATTTGTGATGGATTGAGTTCTGCTGAGCCATTGTCCAGGAAATTCGATTACAAAAAGTAAAGGGTAATATGTCTGCTGTTGAGTTATGGGTGGGTCAGTTGTTAAGTTCATGGTATAGCAAGGGGAATAGGCGGGGAACTGGCTGAGTGCCAAATTGAGACTGCGGCTAAGTTAACGGGAGTTAGTCCAGCTTCGTAGTTAAAATAGAAATTAATCTTAAAGCTTTTCAGACAAAAATGCTTTGTTGGTTTGAGCACAAAAGGACCACGGCTTTCAGTAATCGATGTGTCAACCTAGTTAAAATAGTATATTTTGTTTTAAGATCATTGAAGTTTTCTTTTCACCGCTCTAGCAAAGGCAAACATAATTATTTCTTTAGACCTTACCTTTTTCACACTGGGTAAACATTTTCGTAGCTGCTGTACGCAATTTTATTCATAAAAACTGTCTTTTATCTGCACTAAAACGTGCGTGACTTCTGCTGTGAAGCGGGCATTTAAGGAAGTTTTTCCATGAAAAGAATAAATACAATGTACAGCATAGTTTACGCAATAATTTATGACTCCTATGCAAATCTAGGGGCACGGTAAATAGATGTACGGTAGATAGAGGTTTTACTGTATCAAGAAATATCAGGGGGGAAAGGAAGAAGGCCCGGTAAATCGAGGAACACAGTAAATAGAGGCACGGTAAATCTGGGTTTTAACATCATATTTAATCCTACCTAATCTGTGTACCAATAGAATACAACCTAATCCCCAAGGGATCATTCCGGACGTAAAAAGTAAACTCCTCAGTTCCAAAATGGGAAACAACCCAATCAAGTAGCGTTACATTAGATTAGAAATTGATCCATTGGAATTTGATCCAGCAGATCGAATTCCTTTCAGGTGGAATTATGCAAAAAATGCAGTAAACATAAACATACATTCTTAGCGCTCAACTGTTTTAGCAGAGCCTAAAAATTGTCTGTATAGAAATGCTTAAATGTTATTGGTTTTAAAAGTTTAAACCATGATCTCTATCTATCTTTGATAGATCATAGATGCTCAGAGTGTCCCCATCCTTTAAAATATCAATGGCATCCTTTATAAATCCAGGTAAATATCACTGATGTACAATTTTAGATCCAATTTAGAATTTCAATTAACGCCAGACTGTCCCCATACAGATATTTTACCTCATTAATTTTGTGACAGTATAGTTGAGCTGTTGAGCTGCAGTTGCATGACCTTATTACCTAACCGAATCAATTATTACAGCCGTTTTTGACACATACTTGGCCATCGTCATAAGCTATTAATATTATTTACAATTTTATTGGACATTACATAACTCAACTCATCGAGATCTAGCATATTACTCATGCAGCAGTTTGCTGATCAAAACTTTAACTTTATGTATAAATAAAGTATAGGGACACTATCTTTCTGGGACCAATCGACCTGTACTAAATTTGAAAAAAAAGAATTTCACTTGAAAATTACAAGAGCAGACTTCTTGCAAACTATTGAAAATTGATAATTATTTGCTCACATTCTTTAGCTCTGTCCACCATGTAGTGACTAGACTTCAAGCACCGATGTGAATAATAGAAAAAAGCTTTTCTGGGAGGAGGGTCACGAATTTAGATTCATGATGAGCTTAAAAGCAGTTCCAAATTGCTCCTGATTGGTTGATATTTGTGACCCCTCCCAAAAGTACCTTCCTCGATCCATTTCGTTGTGAAATGTGACTCTTCGTGATTTACAATTCGTGGCTCATGCGGTTTTATTAAAATATGGAATGCAGAATATATGAAGGTGGATCCTGTAACAAAATGTTACTATCAAAAGATGACTACATATCCTCCTATCAGACGGATTCCTTATGTTGGGGTTTCCAACTGAGCCTTGAGAGGATAACCAACACTCTTCATCCCTCTTTAATGTGGTTTAGAAATATAGCGCCCCTCCTATTACCAAGACGAATTTCGGTGTTTAAATACCACTAAATGCCCTAAGTGATTTTCTCGGCGACCCAAAACAGACACCCGGACGAAAAGCAGACAGGGGCGAGAAAAATCAGGTCATTTATCCCGGGTAAGGTCAAGCACACGTAGTTGCTCCTCATCGTTTGAGGCGTGGCGCGAGAACCGTGCTCTAGACAGCTAATAATTAGAGGGAGTTGATACAATGCTCTGTTGTTTTGAATATTCGCTCAGAGTTTAGTTCCCTAACTTTGTTGTGGTTAATTTTCATATTTTTCTAACTGAGGTGGTAAAAATTATTTTGAAACTTCTCAAGCCTGTGAGTAGGTTACTAAATTTTCCTAAGCCCTGAAACGTTTGGAGGTTGAACATGCTATATGTCTGGGAGAAGGTTAAGAATTTAAAATACCGCACTGGATCGAGAAAGGATCCGTTGGTCTCGAACGTTTGAACTTATGACCTTTGGAAACGGTGTAGAATCGCACTGAGATTTAGACAAATAACACTCTGCTTTAAACGAAATTGGGGGATATATAGTGGAAATGGTTAGCATCATTGATAGGAAGTGAGCTGTCATGATAAAGTATCAGGTCGGGTTAAACCGTTCCTAGTGCTCAAGTTTTAATATCATGTCTAGTAGTTGGCGTAGAAAGGTATTCAGGACCGATAGTCTGAGCATCTGTCGATTTATCTAAAGCGTTTGATACTGTTACCCTCTCAAGTTATTACTGCGTGAGACTGCCGAGTTTTTTATGACGTAATAATCCCAGTACCCGAAGAAGAAGACTTGGTTCCCCAGAAGTGTCTTGAAGAATATAAGAAGCTACAACACCAGATTGAGCCAATCAGAGTGCAGAAGACTCTAAACGTCCTTCAAGCAAACATTAGCTTCAATTCCGAGGCTGCACACTTACAGGTCGGTTAAAATAGTATTTAATGAATAACCTTCAGACGTTTTAAGCCGTTTTTAGTGATTCCAAGTAATTGTAAGCGATTCCAAGTAATTGAGTGATTCCAAGTAATTGTAAGTAATTGGAAGTAATTCTAGTAATTCTTAGTTATTCATTGTTATTCTTGACTGCAAACTTTATTATAAATAGATTTTTCATTATGCCTGATGCTTCTTGTTTAAACTTGTATGACTTTTACGCCTAAAGTCAAAGAGAAACATAATCATACATATCAGTCCCAACAAAGGTTATGGTTTCTGACCCAATAAAAAATATGCAAATCATAAACTGGGATAATTGAGATAAAATCAGTTTAAAATCATCTATTTTTGAAAGCTGATCAATCATAATCATAATTTTAATTGTTCGAATGACTATCATAAGCAAATTCTTCGTGGAATAGAACCTGCTAAGGCACACGAGCAATGTTATCTTGGAAAGCCTGATGGAATGCGTCTTTTATCTTTTGGCTGCATTCCTAGCCTTATTGAATTCTGGCATAATTTGATAATGTATACGATATCAACACCATGGCTTCATATCGACATATACTGAAACGATTGTTTGGCACGAGCGTGGCTTGCGACAATGTCCAGAATTGTCACATACTTAAACTACTCTCGACCCGACATGTTGACATAGGATTATCAGAAGCAAGATAAGAAAAATAAGATAAGGAGTTGCTATCAGCTATCAACACGAAACGCTTACAATTTAAGACGGCCCCCAACCCCGAAATTCAAACAGGTTCAATTTATGGGAAATTAGTTTTCATAGACCATACTTGCTTATCTTATATCTGAACGGTTTTTTTCCTCAAATTTAGACGCCTTTGACCTCATTCTCCCAGTCTTGGCACATCTATACGTATTTGCCTAATTATTTACCCACCCTATCTGCAAATTTGACCACATCCTTGGGTTTTTTTCGACTGTGACAGAAAAGCATGAAAAATTAAAACGAACTTTGCACTTTCCTCTGAAACATGCAGCTAACCCCGACCTCCCCAGGTCCCTGGATACGACGGGGCAGAGCCAGGACGGAGAAGGAGGCGGGCCGCGCGACACGTGCGGAGAAACAAAGTTGCCCGGCAGCCTGCTAGAGAGGTGACCTTCTACTACGGTTATGTGACCCCCAGTATGACCACCTCAGCGGGGACCCCCGCTTACCTCCACAACCGGGTAGAGAAAACCGAGATCCTCTACCGAGTGACGAAAGGGCTGAAGGAGCTGAGCATCTGCGAGCTGGAGACCTACTACGTGAGACGATACAACAAGTTCCCCTACTTCGTCAAGAGCGTCACCTGCCAGAAGAACCGGGGAGTGAAGGGAAACATTATCTGCAAGAGTCGGTATGAGAAGGGCCACATATTGCGGCTCGTCAACGACTCAGAGTGTATCCCTGAGGGTAACGGCGGGAAGTGGGAGCATGACTGGGAGACCCGGGTGGTGGGTTGCGATGCTGTCCTGCCAGTGGCAGCCCCCGGATCCTAGCCCAGGACTCTGTGTCCCCAGTTAGTGGGACAGACTGACAAACACTCGGTTTAGACTCACTGAGACTGTTAACTGAATTAGACTGTTAGTGCATATGATATAAAGCAGAACTTTATCATGGTAATAAACAAGGATGTTATCGTTGTAAAAGGAATTCAGACGTTAACAAAGCAACGACTTAGTGACTATGTCGAACAATGTAGATCAGACGTCCAAACCTAATATAAACTTATAGGAGTTAGGATAATATTAGTGTAAATGCAGTTTTATGATGTCCTTCCCAAATTATATCCTTGGTTTTGGACCATTTTAGACAGGACTTTGGCTATCACTTTGGTGAAGCTACGATATTCACCAAGCTACGATATTCATTGATATTTCAGTTTCTGCAGGATTATCATATCAATTATATAAGATCAGAAGTGTTTGAACATGTTAACTTAAAATTTTTATTGTGAGCTGGTGATTAAAATACTAAAACATATGCAGATTTAATGCACGGATTGGACACTAACTGAATTTTCCGTAATATACTTTATTTATTCTTGATATTCCCCTTAATTGTTATTTCTTCAATTCGGAAAATTCAGCTGCGTTCCAAAGACGTGGGATAATCGTATCAGTATTCCGACATGACATTACCATTGCGTCTTTAATCAAGAATTGGGCTTTGACGATCCCATGAATACTATTTTTGGGGGTAAGTCGTGAATTTTCAGCGACCAATTTTTGTCAAATGGTTCGTACTCCTTTCCAAAAGAATGACTGTCTAGTGGAACAACCTGTCAAGTAACGGTTATGTCGGATTGCTTATACGAAGTGTGCTTTGTCAGTCCGGAAGCCCCAAAGGGGCTCTGACAGGTATCATTTGCGGTTGGTTCACAACTCAAAGCGGCGAGATTTTATTTACCAGTTGGAGCATATTTTTGGGGCAATCAAATAGATACAATGTCTTGCAACCCTTTAGAATGAATATGTGAAACTCAGAAGTTTGCTCCAAAAAGGTATGATTATGTGTGTTATTTATCAAAGGCGTTAGAGAAATTTCTGTTTATCAATATCTAGGTATCCTCAGCAAGAGTATATAATCCACATGATTAGATAAAACCAGATCCTTCCACCACTCCCACACTCAACTAGTAACTCCTTAATAAACTTCTTAACTCGGGAGCGAATTTTCGGTCTCGCTTAAACCCTATCTAGCCTAGTCATGAGTTTTTTGGAGGTCATTGCCTTTCCTAGAAAATTCCCCAAATGAAATCTTCTAATTTGTCTATGGCTGGATCGCCAACTTTCCAATTTTGTGGATATATACGCCGGACCGTCTAATCTAATTTAGATAAGAAGCTTTTTCGTGCTTCTTCATGGCATGTGGCGGGTATGCAAGTGCCGCCCTTTGTAGGGTTAAGCACTTTAAGTTCTGTGAGATTCAAATATACTAGGTTGGGAATACCTTCAACGAGAAAGTATGTTAGACGCAAATGATTTTATGTTGTTTGTATGTTGGTCATCGAGATTAAATGCGTGATCACCTATTTGTTAATAATAAGAAGTAGTCAGTGGGAGGATTCTCTAGGTTTACTTATGTCATGAGTCTTTGAAAAAATTTCGTTAAAGATAAGAAGTGTGGTTCTCTTCTAAAATATTATTACGCTTACGGTTATATTTAGAGACATATAACAAATATTGGCAGCGCTGAAGAGGAAAATATTTGGGAATATTTTTGAGGAAATTTTAAACTTGGAAACAGTCCAGTAGATAAATATTCAACTAAGACATTTTTGAACTAGTTGCCTACTAAGTCCTAATGGAGAAAGAAACAAGGATTTTACATATATGTGTGTTAAATTTCTTTATGATTTATTTCTCTAAGTTTATTTGTTATTTATGCCGTAACAGCTGTTTAACTTGGTGAAAACCATGGTCATCATTGTCAATTGGAATTAATGACATCCGCGCATGGAATATTACGCAAGAAAGTGGAGTAAAACTTTTGACCGATGAATTTTGGTGACTAGTCATTGTCAAACTTCAGTGGGTGACCTTTTCAAAACTGCAGTGATAAAACTTGATTAGCTATGATCGAGTAAAGATAAATTGCAATGAAGCGATCACTGACTTTATATCTATGAGCCCTTATAATTCACTTTCCAGTTTCAGAGGCTCTTACTTAAAACTTCGCAGTTCGGGTTCTCGATTTAGAATATTCTTCATCAAAGTTTTACGATCAATTCTTCCTTAAAACTTCGAATGGACAGTTTTACGACAGTATAGTATGATATGCGGTAGATGTAAGTTTATTGTAGCAACCTTTCGGTAATGCGTGAAGCTGACAACGCTTAAGATAGTCGCTACTCGATTATACAAATTCTTCTACAGACAAGAGAAGTGCGATTAAGAATGAGAAGTATAAGGTACTAATGTAGTGAGTAACCCTTGACGGTCAGCAGCTTCATAAGATAACAAGTTTTTACGGTATGCACTGCTACTATGCAATTTCAATATTTTTCACGAGGGATCTGATATCGAGAATTGCATTGTACGGGAAAGACGAAAGTGCCTATGAACAAAATTTGAATTATGATCACGCATTCTTACTGCTGCTGATAAATAGACGAATTGCCGAACTAATCTAAGTACTCTTGCAGTAGTTGATGCATAACCGAAGCCAGCTTAAACCTAACCTTGCAGGCAGCTCAAAATCACAAACAGTTCTAATTTTAACATATTCATAGCTCATAAAGAACGATATAAGAATTCCAGCTAAATCGATTCGTTCATCGCAAGAAATGATAAAATCAACCTCTTACAACTAGAGCTTGACATATGGTTTTGATTTTGGTGAACTCTTATTTTATACGTCTAATAAGTTCTAAAAGGTGATACCATACTCCCTCACTAAAAGCAAACCCGTCGTCTCTTGTGTTATGTCGTCAAAAGAAAATCGTCGAAATGATCGTATGTTGATTAAAAAGGAAGGTCAACACCGAAGCTTGTCAAACATCATTAGCAAGAACTTCGTTTCATTACAGATGTCGTGGTGACCTACCTATGTGACCTATATTGAATTTCATCAAAAGTTGATAGGGCCATCAGATCATCCGACCACCCCAGAGCGAGGTTGTTTTCGCCAGCACAGCAGAGAATTGGAGTTAGGTGGAGTGTATCCCCTGATTGGTGGCATATCAGGGAGGAATAACATGAACTTGGTGAGCTGGTCTTTGAATTGCTCGAGGTTTTGAATGACATTCAGGTGGTAGGGCATTGCGTTCCATAACTTCGGCCGTTGAACTGCAAATGAATAATCAAACAAAGACTGGTTTGCTGCTGAGCTGTTCTTTCGTGAAAGTGGAATAATCGCTAGGTTTCCGAACCTAGGGCGTGCGACAAAACGGATGTTCAGGTCATTGCTCGTTTTTCCATACAGGATTTTCCACATATGAAGAATGATGAACCTCTCACGTCTACGTTGAAAGAAATAAGGGACAAGTGGACCAAGCAATCCCAGTAGTGCGTCTCACGCAGTCCATCGATTCTTGAAATTACGGTTTTTTGCACGCTTTCCAGTTCCTGTATGTCACTGATTTTTGAGGGATGCCATAAAGGACAGCAGTATTCAACCAGACTACGCACCATTGACTTGTACAGGGTCAGCATTATCATTGGTGACCGAGTATGGAACACATTAAGGACCCAAGATGCTTTCTGTCGGGCCTTATCTGCAATGGCACGAATGTGAGGTGACCAAGATAGATCACTAGAGATCAAGATGCCAAGATCACGGAGCTGATGCACTGGCTCAAGTAAAGTATCTGCAGAAACTGTGTACTGATAAAGCTGATCACTGATGAAAGGGAGTTCAGTGAGTGTGCGGTTCTTGTTGAATTTATGGCACATGTATTCCAATTTTTCCCGATGAAGTGCCGTGTTATTTCTTTCAGACCAATTCATGAAGTTGTATAAGTCAGACTGGAGAAGACTAACATCATTCTCAGATCTTATTGCAATGGATATACGGGTATCATCTGCAAAGCACCTGATGTTGAGTGCATGATACATTGATCGATGTCATTGATAAAGATGAGAAACAAAATTAGTCCCAGGACTGTGCCTTGAGGTACACCACTTTGAATTAACGCAAGGAAAGAAAGATGACCATCGACAACAACTGCTTGTTTCCGATCAATGAGAAAGGAGAAGCTTGTGGTCAACCTTGTCGAAGGCTTTGGCATAGTCAAGGTAGATGGAGTCAAAATCTGAATTGTCAGCAAGGGCCTCCAAGACGTCGTCAAAGACTAGCACTAGACAGACGTTGTCATGTTACTACAGTCCTATTGGTGCATTATAATCCTGCTTCCGTACTAAAAGCACCATTGCACAACAGCCGAAAATCTATAACCATAGCATGAGCTGTCAGTTAGCAATTTTCTATTTTTATTGTAGATTTTTATTGTTTTTTGTCTGTGGACACTCACTTTGCCTCCTGTTGTGGCTAACATTTTATGGAGCTCCTTCGGATTGCAGGCTTAAACCGAACCCGGCTGGGCTGGGGGTTCGCCACGTTGGTATTTCCGAAGGACAAAACATGGTTATGGCCCTGGTGAATCGGTGATGTCCCGAAGGACATTTTATAGTGATCCGTCATCGGAGGACTCCTGGAACCGATAGTGGTAGTGGATACTACAAGGAACTATACAACCATCGCATTTTGCTTACGGTCCTGCTAGGTGATCCTCGAGGTTGAGGCTAACTGCAATTGGTGTGTGAGTGGATCAAGTGTGGTATTCTTGATCTCGTGCGATTTTTCTATGTGTTGGGTTTGATGTATGTATGGAGGTGTTTGTTTTGCTGCACGCATCCCGTACACGGTGCGCTTTCAAACGATTGCTAATATGGCGTTTGGATAAAGGCACACTTCTGAAATAGCTTTCACCAGTTTCTCTTGGCTGGTTTTGTTTAAAGTTCCACTGTCCGTGGCAGAGGTTAATAATTCATACACTCATCAGATGAGCAGCTCTAAGACGACTAGTGGATGGATTGTTGACCGCAACTCCAGGGGCAACTCCAGCGGCATCAGCCAAAAAGTCCCGCGAGAAAGGACAATGGTCCATGAAAAGCCTCCCTCTGTCTAGTTTAGTAGTTGAGTAGTAGAATAGTTTAGTAGCTAAGTAGTAGAGTACTTGAGTAGTTGAGTAGTTAAATAGTTTAGTAGTTGAATAATTGAAGAGTTAAGTAGTTGAGTTGTTAAATGTTCAAAAAGTTGAGTAGTTGAGTAAATGGGTAGTTTAATAGTTTAGTTTAATAGTTTAGTTGAGTAGTTTAATAGTTAAGTAATTTAATAGTTGAATAGTTCACATATGCTGTTCCTACTTAAGAAGTAGGCAAGCTGGTAAAAGTTCAGTGTCGCCACATTTAGCCGAGAGAGATTAAAAGTTTTGCAAAAATATTGACGTTTGTATGATCCTTCTATGGCTTTGTTTGCAAAAGCTGTGGAGCCGTAAGTGCCAGAAGTTTTATTTATGCATTATAAATTGTAATGACTGCACTCGGGTCGGATAGCTCCTGACTACCTTACTTTGATATTATAATATTATCTTTTAGATCCGGCGGTGACAAAATCCAAAAGTAGCCTGTTGCCCATTTTGAAGTAGAAGGAATAGGTTTTGATTTTATCGCTGGAAGTTGATTAACCTGTCTACACTATTTTTAAAAGCTGCACAGTTTGCAAGGACGAAGGTATATGCACTTTTTTCTTTGACATCATCGTTTATGGCGCAGTTGATTACAAGAGGTTTATCTAATTGAAAATGTGTGTCCAATATATTTTGACAAGACCTGGTGTCACATATCATCTTTATTTCTGGTCACCACTGGGTATAAGCTCATTAGTCCAAGGCCATGTATCTCGAATATACAGGCTTCACTTCCGTTCTAGGTGATATGTGATGTAATGATGTTTCCATCATATGTGAGGTGATATGTGATGTAATGATGTTTCCATCATATGTGAGGTGATATGTGATGTAATGATGTTTCCATCATATGTGAGGTGATATGTGATGTAATGATGTTTCCATCATATGTGAGGTGATATGTGATGTAATGATGTTTCCATCATATGTGAGGTGATATGTGATGTAATGATGTTTCCATCATATGTGAGGTGATATGTGATGTAATGATGTTTCCATAGCGCCTGCTACTGTTAGCACCTGCCCGATGTTAATTGATAGAGGCACAAATCTTCAACTTCACTGACCAAGTCTGCGATTTAGATTTGCATGATTTCTCGCTCCAAAATTCTAAATTTCTTTGTTGCTTACTGCAATTTTGCATAGACATGGAACCAGGAACCATTTTCGGTTCTCTCAATTTTCCTTTTGTAATAGTTACAGTATTTCTTAAATTCATAGGTCAAAAAGAATTATTACTATCGGCAGCAGGGCCATCCAGCATCCTACTAAAATTCTAAAACTTGTACTTTCTTTGTAATCAGTTTGTGAATCACTTCAATGTAACTCACAATTAGACAATTGAGATGTTTACTCTTAAACAGTTGTTCATAGTTGTGTATCACAACTTATGTTTGCATCTGGTGTTATTAAGCCAAGAAGAATACTCCCATTCTTTGATTTGTGTCTGAAACTTCGAGAATTAAAGTTTAGTTTCATCTGATGATTCTCATGAAACCAAGCGAGCATACTAGGTTGATTAATTTACTAGATTTTCAAAATTTCTTCATAATGTAAAATAAAAATTTGTTGTTCTATTTTTATCACTATTGCCACCTCAGAAAAGAGAAGGGCGTCACAAGTGTGCTATATTTTAACAGATCTAGCAGACCATAGCTCATTTTGTTTAGTTTCTCAATCCTTATCATCGACTTTGAGGTTCTTTGAAATTATTAAGACGCTTCAAGACGACATTAAGTTTTCACGTCCCTTTTCTTTGATCAAACGCCCTTGCGACTTAAACGAATGCCGTATCTGTTTTACATCAATGGCAGTTTTGATATCAATTATTTATATGGTATTATGGTAGTCCGTACCAGCTGCAAAACCTTAAAGTTGCTTTCGTTTTTTGTGTTTAACATTATTTGCAGACCATTATGGTCAACATCTGACCCAGGCTGCTTTGTTTGTTCGACTTTCTTGGTTGGCACCTTTGTAAATATTGCTTCCTAATGAATCATTATCTTGATTATTTTGTTTTAGACGATCAGTTTTTCGTTAAAACTGATTCATCAAATAATTCGCAGGTTCGAGCTCATGAAGTACTTTTAATACTTGAAGTGCCAACAAAACAATAGCTTATTGAGGAGAGATATTTGTGTTACTTGAAATGCTGCGTGCAGATCTGCAGGGAATTATAAGAACACACTAGTGAGATAGAAACCTCTAAGGGATTAGATCAATGCTATGAGTCTCGTGAATTGTCGGCTGATAAGAACTTCAATAACTGGTAAATTTAAACCTTCGTCCCGCAGTCCGAACTCTGACAATAAAGACTGAGTACAAGAAGAGTACTTCAGTACAATATTACTGATAAGGGCTGACGGCAGGTGCTATTACAGTCCCTGGCGGATATAGAACGGGAAGGAATTTGACGGAAGTGGTCTGTACTGATATCTACAATATATATCCCTTGATATATCAGAATAATGTCAGTATATTGGAGGCTTCTCGATCTTCTTCACAATTCGGATGAAGTTACATGGATGCTGTACTCCACTGTCAATGTTATTCGTAGTTCTATATTAATGGGTCATCGGTCAGGCAATTTTAGGTTTTAAATTTGACTACTTACTTCTATGCAAATTTTTATAGTTTTAAATACACAATATAACCATTCGATTAAATCATTTCAAAATTACCATTTAAAGTGAATTGTAATATAGTGAAAGAAAATATAATTGTAGTTATAGATTTCCCACAAAAACTAAAAGTGCGAGTAAATTCCTATAATATCTTGTGTTGATTCCACTAACAGGAAATATGGAGGAATCTCATTTATGTAGGGCATGTTTATACAAGGAAATAACAATCTAACCAATAATTAAAATAGAAACAAATTACAATTTAACTTTTGTTTTCCGGCATCGTGGCATTCATACTTCTTTATACAGCTTTAACATATGTTAGGTTCAGAGTTATAGTTCGTTACGGAAATTATTATTCGTCAGTTAAAAATAATATATTGCTGAAAGGAACAACGAAATATGGCAAATTCAATTTTAACTCTGCCATTTATACAGGCCTCTCGTAACAAACTTAAAAGGATTATATAATGCTCCGTCATTTCAACAATTACTTCACGGAAAATAACATCGTCTGTAAACGAAAACAAATATGTTTGCGTCATTTCTGTCATCTACTGAATCTACAACACGACTTTCTGGCACATCACACATCCAAACATCCGTACCTCCGTGACGTACTATAACACGTGACGTACTACACGGATAACTTATCAAGTACGTATCCGTCACGACTCTGAAGGTGCTTTGTTTTAAAGTTGAAAGGCATCAGAAGTACAGACGAAAACAATATAACCGCAGTGCTGTGAGGTGAATATAGTTATGTTACGTGTTGCAGAGCGTGCTTTACAGATGACATACAAGGGACATATCGGAGCACTGGTCGGGGTTCCCGGTTATATCCTCGTTCCTGGACAGAGTCTTTGTGAAACTACTTAAAGGGACCGGGTGAGAAATCTTGCTCAGTCGAAGTTTACTCCTCCACGGAATCATTGCTCCTCCGAGGTGGTTCTTAGTGGAGGTTCATCTTGTTGTTTTCTTGTTGTTTCCTTGTTGTCTTCTTGTTGTCTTCTTGTTGTCTTCTTGTTGTCTTCATGTTGCAATGTTGTCTTCATGTAATTGTTATACTGTTGAGTAATTATCGTGACATGAATACGTTTCGTATGTTTCTGAATGATAACGCTCTGCAACGTCCCTGCTTTTATAATTAGATGGCTTATCCAATCACATTCTAACGTTAGCTTATATTTCAACATTTGGAATGGCATTTCATTGTTATATTTCATCATCTTCTGGTTTGAATCCTTAGTCCTACTTTATCATTGGTTAAAATTCGGAAGATAAACTCTCAATAACTCCTGAAAAGTTTCGGCCCTCTTACTATTTAAGTATTTTAAATACCGTGGATTTACTTTCATTTCCATTGAGTAGATCGAATCGTCATAAAATACTCGTGAAATGCAAATTTCAATGTTACGCGCTGTTGTTTTGTTTTCAGCGCCTGGTAGACAACAATGTGTAACAACATGTATTTTACCCTACACTTATTTGTTCAATTAAGTCAACTTCAATTAAACTCATAGTATATATCGCAGTTATTATACTTAAGTACAACTATATATTATAGGTAAGCTTCTTGACTGTCTATAGTTGTGAATTTGCACGTCCATTGTCCAACCTTGTTGATCAATACCTATATAACTACATTATAACATTAACAGAATTTAAAGATCTTTAAGTAGCAAAACGTATTCATTTTGTAAGCTTAAATGTAATACGGCTTTTATAAAAACTCATGAAAAAGTAAAAAGATTATGTTTCTCATGTCACAAAAAACCCAAATGTCAACCAAGTTACAAATCCTATATAAGTATGGATAGAACAATACATGCCACCCGTTAATCAGATTACACATATACGTAGGTTTTGGCTCCAGAATCTATTTGTAGACGTAATGAATCGATATCTGAATTAAATGATCGAATAACGGGTTGTTTTCGGAATCGTTTGAAAATTTCTTATACGGCCGGCTAAAATCAATCATCAAACCGTAAATCGTGCTTTATATATGAAGCATATTGACTTTTTAAGTTTGTGAGTTGTCGCAAAATTTTTTGTCCCATTTTGTTTGAATTCAGCAACAGTTTAGTTTAAACTAGTTTTAGAAAATTCATACTTAAGTAGCAGTAGCAGCGAACTTCATTTTAACAATGATCGTCGATAAGTCATTTGATATCATATTCATGGTGAAAATCAATTATGGCTTGAAGTCGTGGCGGATAATTAATTATCGGTGTTAGAAATTCGTTAATTCGCTATTCGTTACAATTCATTGTTTGTAAGGATATGAAAGATTTTGTGTGCCGCAATATTTTTCCTTAATCATAATGAGTCATCGATTAATATTCCAGAGCCACTTCATTATATTTACCTTACTTTGAACTATATACGATGTCAATACACATTTTGTTGTCGATAACGGTTTATGCACATATTGCTCTAGCTCCTTGCTCTTTACTGCATTATATTAACAAGGCAAGATTTATGGTTTGTGATCAAGAAAATTTAACACATTGCGTACTGGTAGAAGTATATTTTTACAGACAGATTTCCTCTAGATATAGAGGGAGAGAGAGCGGGAGATTACAGAATTACAACCCTTACAACCTCCACAATCTAGATATCATGTCGGCTAACAAATATGTAACACGTGCTAACACTGAGCCGGCTTTGCTGCAAGCTCCGAATCGTGCAGTCGTGCACCTCCACGATTTCCTTGTTAGAGCAGTTTCCCAGATTTCTACAAGAGTTCCTTGTAACTTCTCCAAAACTCGAGTTACTTATATTTACAAAGGGGTCGGTTTGTTCTGTTTTCGCAGTTTCACCTGCTGCCTTGTTGTCCCATCTGTTGTAAGGGAATTTCTTAGAATCGCACAGAAGTCTGAGATCGAGAAGAAGTATATCTTATTAACGGCGTTCGTGACAGAGGGTTACATTGTAGTGATACTTCTATAGCTTTATTGTTTGTAGGGGTCTTTTATCTGTGATGAGCAGTCTACTTGAAATTACTCTTTCGAATTGTAATTATGAACTATTTCTCAACCAAAGAAAGAGAGTCGTGAACAGAGAGTATGTTAAAAGCCTTTATTCTCTAATTTAAGTTTTTATAGTGTTAATTATCTCATGGGACAAGATGTTTTCAAAACGCCTCTTAGTCTTAGGTTTCAAATGAGCTTATGTCGGGTTTAGTCCCGACAAAAAGAAAGACACAACTAGATTACATTAATTCCATATCATCGCACTGGCAAGTGTTCCAGATGTTTGCTTTCACCTCAAAATTATTACGGTTTGCTATGTCTAAACCTTCTTTATTGATGACTTGGTTGAAGTATTATTCGTAAAAGATATATGGATGACGTTTGCACTGCGTTTTCCAAATTATTTTTTGCGCTTTCCACTTTGTTTTACAAGGCTCTAATCGCGATGACGCGATCTTTCTTCTTTCTTTTATTTGCAAGACAGGTCTACAAACGTCACTAATCGTCAATCAGAATAATCTGGTGGCTTTAACTTCATTTGTTGATTGAAAATTTCGTAAAATTTAACTCCAATACCCTGCAGATTAAATCAAATATATAGAAACGTCTATTTTTGTAAATAATTTTTCTACGAAAAGTTAAAAATTATCTCCCACAGGCTTTTGATGATTATCGTTTGCCAAATCTTTGAGATTAATATTAGAGTATCAGAATCTTGAAAATGCAACCTTTTTTGTTACATTGTATATCCCACTGACGTGGAAGTAATATGTTTGTCATACTGCATAACCATTTTGATTTTCCCGCTCAATTTGACAAAATTATACGGGTAAGGTTTGTAACTGATAATCATATCAATCTCCCAAGATATTGATGACACCACGACCACATAGATGACTCCTTAAGGCATATCAAGTAACCTAATTTGTCACACTTTTATTATCCTATCATTTTGTTACAGAATATCCACAATAAAAGAGGCCATTGATCAGAACATCAAATAAAAAACATCAAAAGCGTTTGTCATCGTCTAGCAAAAACAAAGTATTAAAAAGCCCGAGCAAATAAAGGAAAATTGTAGTGAAAAAAAAATCGTTAGCCCGATTTGTAAATTGATCCCGTTGTGCTAATGCGAAATAATTCACTGATCACCCGCGGACCTTGCAAAGTGCAGAGCCTAGATATGAACCAGTGATTGATAGCAGTGAAAATTAGCATTGATCTGCACTTTGCATTTCTGTTTTATTTGTGAAGGGGTTAACCAAAATTCGTGTTTCAGTTTTGATAGCTCCCATCATGGCTGTTTCAATGGTTGTTCGTGCAATTTCTTTAGTCTGCATATTCACCGCTCTTTTATCAACCGATCCTCAGGTAAATGCAAGACGAAAATATCTGATTACTTTAATTCCTATTGTATAAAGGTTATCTTTACACTTTTTTTGAATTATTGGACAGAAACTTTATTCCAATGTAACACCGTAAATCTGTATCACATTAACGCTGTATCACTGCTGCTGCTGCAGTGCATCATAATACCTCAACTTCCGATTGAAAATAAAATAAAATAAAATATTAATGTGTGGGAAGGCAGCCCCTTAGGAAACCACACAAAATCTAAATGAGAATCCCATGCAGGAATACTTGGAGAAATACGGGTATCTGACAGTTGATCCAGCAGCCGCTTCTTCTGCAGAGGAGCTGCTTAACAACGGAATTTTACAGTTTCAGGTAAGACGTTTGTTTATAATGCATACTTTTTAGCGGATAACAGTTCGTTTTGAAGTCTAAGAATCTTGATTCAGAGGCTTAATCTTAGGTTTAAACGTCTCGATCTACGTATATCATTAATCATTGTTCTAACGATCGGCAGATTCTAAATTTACAAGTGTTATTGCGGAGAAGTAAAACTCTAGATTTAGAGCTGTACTACAGCTCTGCAGCTTGTAGGACTTCCTTCATAGCCTCTCGGGGATTCACATATTTTGGTGTAGACTTGTTGCCGCTTTTGTAGGTTTCACAGTCAGCCTCTCTGGATGGAGATATGCAGTGGCACTTGGGGTGAAATTCCAGCGTTATTGGCACTATAGTCAGGACTTCACTCTTTTGAACTTCTACAAGATCCAAATAATCCTACAATTGTTGGTAAACGTTGGCGGGATATTGGAGTCGACTTTAAACGACAACAAGGCGGGAAATCGAACAAAAGTTAATTTTTCTCGGCACTCCGTGACCACGCACTGCTCTAAAGAATTAGTCTCACGTTTATTTTATATGACCTTGGGTCACGTTTAATAAATATAGTTCGAAGGTTCATAAATGAGTGCAGGGAATTCTTAGCAAAAAACCCGCAGTTTTGTACCGCTGTAGTAGGTCTGTGCCAGACACTTAAGCAAACTGAGTGACGAAAAGTGCCACATTTTTAAAAAATAATGCAGGTTTAAGAGTTACGCGTGAAAATTGTTAGGGTAGGTTGTAACTTGTAAGGGTAGGTTGTAAGGGTAGGATGTTAGGGTAGGTTGTTAGGGTAGGTTGTAAGGGTAGGTTGTAAGGGTAGGTTGTAAGGGTAGGTTGTTAGGCTAGGTTGAAAGGGTAGGTTGTTAGGGTAGGTTGTCAAATAAGACAAAATTTAAATAAAACAAAATAAAGTCAGACTCAGCAATGATGTTATCACATTCACAAGTAAAAAGATAAAGCAATAAAAGGATGTTTTTTACCACTAATGCATGTTAAATGTATGTAGGTCTTCATGATCGAAAATTTACAAGCCCATGAACCACAATTGTTTGTGGTCGTGTATATTAACCTACGAATATGAATAGATAATATTGTCCAGGATTTCCACAACTTGCCTCTGACTGGAGTGCTGGATGAGGAGACCCTGCTGAGAATGGACTCCCCCAGATGTGGCATGCCTGACATCGAGCAATCTGCCTCAGGGTAATGTTGCTGAATCTTACATCTTGAGAAACTCTTCACGTCAAAAAATATTGATAAAAGCTATCAGTTCTATAACACTGCCCTATAGATAATCCTGAAGTTTAGATGCATAATTGAACTTCACACCTTCAAAATGAACAGAAAGCATCCACACCAAATCCTTATTTATTTGTTTAATAAGATTCAATACGCTACAGACGATTAAAGAGATACGCTATTGCATCAAGATGGAGAAAGAAAGACTTGCAGTTTACCATATCTAAATATTCTGAGAACGAAGCCTTGAGTCCAGAATCAGTAGATAAGGTGTTTTTATCCGCTGCCAAGTTATGGGAGCAGGCTAGTGACCTATCAATAAAGAGGATCAAGAGAGAGAAGAACGCTGATATGATCGTTTCTTTTCTTACCGGCTCCCATCAAACTAACAGATCTTCTCACACAGACAAAAAGTAAGACTAAAACTGAAAAAAAAATTAAAAGCTATTTTAAAGATCCATACTTTTGAGTAGTGATACTTTCCTGAACTTACTGGGGTGTTTGATAAACCGTATGACTTAAAATATCAAATTATAACAAAAAAGTTGCGTAACAGACTATAAATAGACTACCATCTGTCTATCACAGACTTCCAATATTTCTATTTAATCTATCTGTCTATCACAGACTTCCAATATTTCTATTTAATCTATCCATCTATCAAAGACTTCCAATATTTATATCTAAACTATCTGTCTAGTATCTTATATCACAGATTATCATTTGACGGTCCGGGAGGAGTGCTGGCTCATGCTTCCTTTCCTCCGGTCGGGGAAATACACTTCGACGATGACGAAAACTGGCTGTTAAACGGAGCACAGAAGGATAGTTATGATCTTATGTGGGTAAGAGAACATTTATTCCCTGTCTCATTTGTCGAGAAGAACTCTTTAACTTCAATCAATCTATCATAATATACGGCTAATAGTAATAAAATCATTAAATTAAAGTGAGCAACTTTGATTATTTGGTATGAGACATTATTATTACTGAAGAAATAGATAAATTAAACCTAAGATTACAACATGAATCGAATATACCAACGCTATTTAGTCGCTTGGTGCAGTTATCGTGGTACTTAATAGAAAACGGTGATTTTTGGGAGGGGTTACAAATCGTTTATATAACGTAATCGCTTTGTAAGATTGGAGTTTGGACTTGGTTCTCTGGTCTTTACATTATCATGCAATATAGAAGTGAAGAATATTATTTTTTGGGAAGGGCTAAACATCGTTTATGTAACTACTTAAATTGCATGAAAAATTCTAACTTATAGAACAATCACACTTACGCGCTGCATTGCTTGAGTATATGCACATTTATGAGTGATATTTTTGAGTTTATAAATAAAAACGGAACTAAAACTTATAAATAAAAACGGAACTAAAACTTATAAATAAAAACGGAAATAAAACTTATAAATAAAAACGGAAATAAAACTTATAAATAAAGACGGAACTAAAACTTATAAATAAAGACGGAACTAAAACTTATAAATAAAAACAGAACTAAAACTTTTCCACCAGGGTGCAGTGCACGAGATCGGCCACGCCCTGGGACTGAAACACACCAAAGCTCAGAACAGTGTGATGAATCCCGTGTACAAGCGGGGCGTGTTCGGCCAACTAGGACAGGATGACATTGATGGAATTGTTGAACTATATGGAGAGCGTAAGTTCTTAGATCTTTGGATATAGATGAATCACTGTATAAACCAAGTTAAAATATAAATCAATCGGCCGAATAAAAAACAGCTGCACATCTAGCTAAGACGAATCTCCAGCGAATTCAGAATTGTCTAATCTAGCTAAGACGAATCTCCAGCGAATTCAGAATTGTTTAATCTAGCTAAGATGAATCTCCAGCGAATTCAGAATTGTCTAATCTAGCTAAGATAAATCCTGCAGCAAGTAAAGACCAGACGATATCAGAACCGTCAACTAAAGTACGGGCAGACTATACTGGCAGTACAGACTTTGCGTTTATGAGTTCTACTGAAGAATCGTGCGAAGTTCCTGAGAGTACTGATGCTGTATTAACCATAGGTAGGTAGCTGTTATTAGGAGACTTTATAATTCCGACTTATGTTGCAGTGCCTCAACATAAGATTAGATGTTAGTTGGTCCGACTAGATCTTTAAATCCTATCAAGATTAACCACCTGTCTCAACCTGCTATTTGTCCACCTGCTTTATGTCTGATGCTATATTACATGAAGATTAAAGTTTGCAAGTAAGTCTACTTTATGAAAGTTAAACTTTATCGTTATCCCTATCCCAGGTAAAGCATTCTTCATGTTTAGAGGAGATGAAGTGTGGATGTTTAACAGTCAGACATCATCCCCTCACTTTCCGGTGAAGATATCCTCAGCGTTCCCGGGGATAAGCGGTCCTGTAACTGCTGCTATGGCCGGTATCAATAACAAAGTCTACTTCTTCAGGTATAAATCTACAGCTGTTTTTTTGATGAACAAGCTTTATTTTCCTGCCATTCAAACTGAAAAGTTTATAATCCAGCCTTAGAATTATCTTCTCAGAGCACTTTGCAGTGCAATAGTTTCTGAATATTATGTCACATCATTTGTTCCTATAATGATTTTACGAAAATAGTTATAGCTGAAAATATTACAATTTCCCATAACTATAAGTCTAACTTATAATCATGTCTTCAGAAACAAGGTGGTATGGAGATGGGACTGGATAACTAAGTCTGTAGACAAAGGATACCCAAAATCAGTGAGAGACTTCGGTTTAATCTACGACGACATTATCGCAGCTTTTAAGTATGTCCCATTACATTCATAATATCATTTCCTTTGGTGAGGTGGGCTGATTGATACTCATGATTGAAAAAATCATGTAACAATCTAGATTTTTCCATTGAAGTTAGTGTTTTGGAAACAACAATAATAATATTATTATTATCTCAGGTGGTCCCACAATGACAAAGCCTATTTGTTTGGTAGTAGGGGGCGGTACTGGCGTTACGATCTTTACAGCAATGTGAGCAAACTCTTTAGAGTTTTGTTGTATTGTTGTTATGTGAGCAAACTCTTTAGAGTTTTGTTGTATTGTTGTAATGTGAGTAAACTCTTTAGAGTTTTGTTGTATTGTTGTAATATGAGTAAACTCTTTAGAGTTTTGTTGTATTGTTGTAATATGAGTAATCTCTTTAGAGTTTTGTTGTATTGTTGTAACCCTTGTAGATAAGTAGTAGCAGACACTCTAAAAATATGATAGTTATTGATCTTCTAAGCAGTAGTTCCTTTCACTGCATTTCCAACAAATAATTCAATAGGCAGTAGTACTTTATTATTGTGGACTAGAATAATATCAAATTCGACAGGCTTGCATTTTTCTAAGTTTTCTACAATAGAAACAATTCAATCAAATCCTTCATGATATATTTTACTATTTTAGAATTACCACGACTATCATCCTTATAAAAGTTGGGATATTTGTAGTAGCAGCGGATAGTTATTTAGTCTCATAACAGTTCTGATTTGAATGTTACTTTTCTCTGTATGACTAAGAAATGCGAAAAAAAAAAAGTTTCCTAAAAGATCGCATTTCTTAGTCATACAGAGAAAAGTAACATTCAAATCAGAAAAGTTGGGATACTTTACCAATAAATCGTTGCAATCCTTGAGTTTGCTGCAGACCGGCCTGCAAGACGATAAAGTAACATATAAATATAAAGTTTACGATAAAGTAACAATTGGTATATAAATATACTACCCTGGCTTCACTGAACCCCTACACCGCACCTGTCAGATGCTTCATGTCACTCATCTCATGAAAAAGACGACAATATTGTTCCCCCATAGTTCAGTGCTTATATTCGTGTCAAAATTAGGAGCTTATACCAGTACACTATGGGTTTGAAGATTTAGGACTTGCATAAGAACTTAAAATAGAAGTTGGAAGCACAGTTTTGGTAGCCAGCTGCCTGACAGTCCCTTAATCTATGCTAAATAAGACTTAGCAGAATTTAAACACCTCTGCAAAGCCTCCAGCAATTACACTCGAGGCAGATTTTATTACTGGAATTGACGGGCTAACGAGACATGAGGCGCCTTGGAAGTGAGCAAACTCTTTCAATTTAAATCTAATACTCCTATACGATACTTAAATACAAAACGTTATAGCCTGGGTACCGAGTTTCTGAGTTCCTAGTTAACCGCCAAACCATACAATCTCGCTAATAAGTAATACTCTGTCCTTACTCCTTAATTCTGTAAGTGTCATACCGCACCGCACAGACGCATTGTTTGATTTAGAGTAAGTTATTAATTAAAGTGACTTGCTGTTCCTCATTTCTGCATAGTTAAGTGATCATGGCTACCGCTAAAATCAAAGTATCTGAATTTAAATGTAGTGGGGTTAGTTCTAGATTTTTAAGTCTCCCGGTTGGTTGGTCTTCATTCATTCATTTATAAATTCATAGCAATAAATTTTAAAGCGTGATCCCAGTATAAATATTGAATAGATCAGTTTAAACAGAAATAATGAGACTAAAATCAAAATATTAAAAGAAGAAAATGCATCTATGAGAAAACCAAAGATGACATTTAAATTTAATTCTATGAGAACGGCAGAAAATGAAAATGTTTCTATGAGTACAGGGACAAGAGAAAATTATCTGACACGTTTCTATGGTAGAGACAATTATACTTCAATTTTCAGACAATGGACCCCGGGTATCCTCGCTCTATCCGTACCTGGAGAGGCATCCCCTACAATCTAGATGATATCACGTCCGCCCCTGACGGGAGAACCTACGTTTTTAAAGATAAGGTAAGTCGTCAATTTTTAAGTCATTAGAGATCAAAAATTACCTAAAGTCGCAGTTCTAATCTACTAATCTTCAGATTGTTCATCATCTCTTCGACAAAAATCTGAACAGAAAAGTGAACATATTGATACATCAACATACTACGTAATTGAAAATATCAGCTTCTCATCATCTAACTCCAAAAGATGTGAATCGTGGTTACCCCATTAAAATGGTTGCCCCATTAAAATAAATGATTTGCAACTTATACTACAACTTATGTTAAAATTGCCACTCAGAGTTACTGGATTTACAGCGACAAGCTCTATCGACTGCATGGTCAGAGATACGAAATCGAGAACATGTGGCTTTCTTGTGGTGCTGGGAATGCCAATCTTGAGGTGAACACAAACTTGTAATTAAGTTTTCCTTCTAACAATTGAAATTTTCTCTCAAAAATTACAATTTACAAATGACTTGTGACTATAGTTAGGAGTTTCACGTAATTCTTCTTTAATTCTGATGTTTTACTTGAGCAACAAACCAACCAGCCTTATAACTCTAATTCCATGAGCAAGTTTTACTTGAGCAACAAACCAACCAGCCTTATAACTCTAATTCTATGAGCAAGTTTTACTTGAGCAACAAACCAACCAGCCTTATAACTCTAATTCTATGAGCAAGTTTTACTTGAGCAACAAACCAACCAGCCTTATAACTCTAATTCTATGAGCAAGTTTTACTTGAGCAACAAACCAACCAGCCTTATAACTCTAATTCTATGAGCAAGTTTTACTTGAGCAACAAACCAACCAGC
>JH154921.1:142786-162368 GCA_000226015.1 Mnemiopsis leidyi | reverse complement strand
TTAAGATGAAGTAACGCTGTGTGGGAATTGAAGTGACGATTTTGTTGCAGTTAACAAATTATCGTGTTATTTGTGGTGGTTAAATGGGAATTACATGTGGGATATAGACACATTTAAGAACAAAGGAAGAGCAACAATCAGGTGAGAGCAAGCAGACATTGTTATTAAGCACCACAAATTAAGCACTATAAGTGATTAAAACTCTTCGCTTACAAAAAGTTAGAGCTTTTAAAACTAGAAACCAAGCATCAACCATAAACACATGCTCGACAAATGCTCTCTTAAGTAAATGAATAATTCATTTGGTATATATGACCTATTTTTGATATAAAAAAAGTAGCTTCTCACGACCCAACCTGTGAATGTTCACATAAGATGATATCATTATATGGCGAAATTGCTATTACTTGCAGTTTTAATAACATTTCATATCAACTATAGCAAGTTGGCGGTAAATTTAATGATAAATTTATAGGCCGAAATGGTGGAAACAGAGTGCCTAAAACATTACAATTTTGTAATGTATCATGCTGCAAGTTTATTAAAGGTACTTTATATATATCATATAGTTTCGATTGTTCATGCCTTCTACAGGCTATCCAGAGATTAGAAGCTTGCTAACAACTGTATTTTACTGTATTATACTGTATTATACTAATCTATAGACCGAGTTGCAGGTGTATCGAAACCAAAAGACCATTTAACACTGACGTTATCGCGGTCGACTCGTTCTTATAACACTGGGATAAAATAGGCGGCTCTTGCTTCGTCATCAACCATAATTAATTCGCATATCGAGAATAATATCATAATTGTAGATCCCCAAATTTGTTTTTGTATTTGTAGTCGGACTCGGAGTGACGACGAATAATTAAACCACTCGATCTGTTTTTGTGTGATTTATGCTCAGTATTATATAATTGATTATACTACAGCCTTACTTTTCCCTTTCAAGAGTTTGAACAGATGAGCAAATGAAGAGTTTCGCCCTTCAGTATATCGTCAAAATCGGAGCATTTATATATTCGTTTGTATAATGATTGATATATCTTTAAAATTACAGTTGACCTTACGGATGATCTTACAGATGATCTTACAGATGATCTTACAGATGATCTTACAGATGATCTTACAGATGATCTTACAGATGATCTTACAGATGATCTTACAGATTACCTTACAGATGATCTTACAGATTACCTTACAGATGACCTTAAGGATGACATTAATTGCTTTAATGTTTTACTTTATACCTAAAAAAGCAGTTTAATATTTTTAAATATATTTGACGAGAAATTTGTTTTTACTGAAATTTGTTTTTTCTAAAAGCCTCAGCGCATCACAGTTACCGTTTATTACCGCATAATAACCGCCTAGTTAACCACATGGATACCGCGCATATCAATTTGTCTGTACTTACTTCTGCTTCTGTTCCATAGCATTTCGATGCTTGGCGATGTCCTTGGCAACTCTAGCGGCATGCATCTTGCTGTCCTTGTACCCGCCTCAACCTTGTTGCTAAAGGAAAAAATAATTATGAAAGTAAACAAGGTACGCTTAGCGCAAGGATCGATATTAGGACGCTTACAGTTTATCTAATTACTATTTTACCATTGAAGACAACTTGATACTTTCAAAGTTTTAAATGTGTAATTAAATGCTATTATCTGCATGTGTACTGCAAAACAACGTGTAGTTTCTTTCGTGACACTTATTTTGTGAACTTTAAAACAAAAAGGAGTGAACATTTTCAAACGCAAGGAAATGTTTCTTGGCATTTTCTGACAACAATAAATTGAGATGTAAAGCAGAAAAGTGTGGTGAAACTAAGCAGAAAGTAGAAAACCGGAAAGGAAGTAAGTAAATTGGTTAAACTGTGGAGTGATACTAGGGCAAATACGGGGTTAATAATACACATATTGCGACTGATCTTGATAAGTTATTAAGTTGAAAACAGTTTAATAAACTTCAGTAAAATAAACCAAGTTATTGGTTGAAAAAGACCATGGAGTATGACTAGAAGCACAATAATGGTGAGGATGTTTTCTCACCGGGGCCGGGTACTAACACGGTTTTCCGTGCTGTAACATATCCCATACCTATAGCAGTATAGCTGTCCTCACACTTGACTTTCTCATCGATAATGATATATTTCATTACCCCTTTTCAAAATACTTACTAATGTGATGCACTTCCATGTCTGGTCGAACGAATGTCAAATCGTTTATATTTTCTCCTTTCTAATAGTTAATATACTTTAAGTTTTAATAGTTCGATCATTCTATAAATTTATTAGTAACAGTAACGAAGTATAGCTGTCACACAAAGTTTCGTTTTCCAATATGGTCAGAAAATATACGAGCTTTGATGCTCTGTACCGTACCAGAGTAGTAAATATATTTCCATGATACAAACCACGTACAGCTTCCCATCACGGCCTTTGTAGTACTACTTAATTGCGTGATAAAGACATTCCTTGCGAAAAACAATCTTGAGATCAGATTTGTGCCTTTGTGTCGTGATCAGAAGTGTATTAATCAGAGCTAAATTTATATGGAAGTAAGCAGATATGTAGTTACATGTGGTTGGTGCCATCTTCAAAGTGGTTTATTCGAGATAATATCAAGTATCGATTTGCACATATTAGATAAGACGTAATTTAGCTCTTGATTATTTTGTCTTCGCTTGCGATGAATTGATGAATGGATATTATACCAAATGTAAGAATCGTAATTATGCGGCACTAAATCACTTCGCATTTGTTCTAACTACAATCAATAGAAGAGTGAAATCTAAAATGGAATTCCATCGAAAATTTTCAAATAGAATTCATGCAGAAAGTACTAACTTTTAAGACACTATTTCAATACTAGATGAATGCAACAAATTTATTGAATTTGAAAATGAATACGAAACGTTCAAAATTATTTCAAGTAAATGTTTCCTCAAAGATCATATTTTTAGTCTTACGTAGCTTAAAAACATGAAAATGAGAAACTAAATAATCACCCGATGCCACCCCAAATACATGACAGTAGTCCGTACAAGGAATAGACTTTAGTGACCCTACCTATCTGTTATCTGTTCAACGAATTCATAGACCAAATGTAATTACGTTGTATAGTTGCAACAAAAGGAGTCAGCACTGGTCACATTACATGCTGGTATATTGAGAGGGTCATGATGAAAATTACCTGTAATACAGCACGTAAATTGTCAGGGCAGCATTGATTCTATAGCAGTTCTAAACATGACAAATTTGAGGATAAGTATCGACAAAAACAAAACAAGCTATTTACCAGGAAGTCTGAACTCGATGGAAGGGCATCCAATATCCATTAAAAATTACATATTTCCACGGTACTTTTTGAAATGTTACATTTGTGATAGCTTTTAAAGTCGCACGATCGTGAAAATAGTTTCATTTGTAAAACTCATTGCATATAGTGCTTAATCATGGAACATAATTTTTGTGAAACAATTGTGCACCCAAGTAGGTAAGGAATTCATTATCTGTCATGCCGGCCTGGAAAAAAAGAACAAGGAAACAACTGGCAAAAAAGGGAAACCGCAAATCGGTCTGCAGTCTGCACAAAAATACGTTTGTAGATAACAGCTGCATAATCGTGAAAAGACACCTGAATCGAACTTGATGCCAATCACTAAAGCAATTCTATCTCACAAAACTGCACATCACACCCAGCGACCTTCCCAACAAAACAAACACAACAGTTTCTACTATTAATCATCACCTCACTAGGGTCACGTGACTTACCTGGTCAATCAGCCAGTGACAAATGAAGCGTGGTTCACACTCGCCTCTGCATAATTTTACTGCGCAAGACAAGCAAATCAGTGGCGGTCAGCCCTGCCTGATGAACTACATGACCCGATCTAAGTAAGTGCTGTCAGGAGTTGACATGAAAGTGGGAGTGTGAGGAGAAAGTGGGGTAATGAGCTGTGTGGTCGATTTTCTTTTTTGTGGAAAAGTCGGCTGTTCTTGTCGGTTTTTTGGTGAACTGCAGGTAATTGAGAAGGTTAATTCGGCTGGTTAGTACTTAGTAGCTGCTATTGCTGTCCGCATTGCTAGAAGTAGGATATACCGGCATGCCAGATTATATTCCACATCGGTCTTACGTCGTGGAAAGGCATACGGAAGACCATTAATTGCCCTGATGGTATTCTGGATATCATCTTATATCGCGTCAATGCAGGACAATTGGAAAGTGGAAAGGAAAAGCTGAAGACAGCCCAGATGGCACGACACGAGCACAACAATCACACAATCATCGTCAGCTAAGGTCTATCCCGATCAGAGTTAATGAGAACTAATGGGTTGCGACTAACTACGCTGACGGAAAAGAAGGTGCTGGAAAGTGATTGCTTCTAACCAGCACTGGGCCGGTATAAACCCGGGCAGCAAGCTGAGCTGGGGGAGGATGAGTAGAAAGAAAAAGGAGGAGGATCGGCCGGAAACGTGTCACATGGTTATCACTAATTGGAGTGTAACGAGCGAGACGTGTTACACTCTCTCCTTCTTGGGCATATTGCAATTATATTTATACCTGTCGCAGCACCGCCGCCAGCTTCGTCATCTCTGTAGATTAGGCTGTTTTGGGTGGTCTCAAGGCGAGACAAGGAGATTCGAGGCAGGGTTTCAAATTATCCTCATGATGCGTTAAGCGGGAAATTGGAACAAAACACGTGTTTCGCTAAAGTTATGTGTTTCTATCAGCTGTATTCCGATATTAAAGTATGTGCTGATGCATCAAGAAAAATATAACGATTGAAAAAGCTTGAACGTTGTTTATATCTCCATAATCAAATAGGCTCAACTGATTTTAGATTTAATCCAAGAGAAAAACCAATAGAAATACCACACATTGACATAGGTCGACTCCTCAGAGCCGCGGAGGAAGTTAACGTAAATCGTGGGAAGGTTGGAACCTGGATTCTACTCATGTGTTGTCAGTACTTCAGTACTGAACTGCGCGTACAATACAGCTCTGCACGTGGAACTATTATCTCAACTATATTATCCCTACCACAATTGCAGTACTTAAGTACTCAAGTAGTTTAGTGCTTTAATCCTCATTGCTCATTATCGGACTGTATATACTGGACTCTCAACTCATAGCTCCGGCCTGCAGGCACTCTTCCTCGCAGGTAAACTGATTAAGTTTTTTCTTTAAAGTGGAACTGAGAGCTATTGATGCTTGCCACTTTAATTGCACATAAACGTCCAAGATAACAATTAATTTGATGAGCTCTTCGTCCTTCGTCAGACTGAATGGGCTGCTTAAGGAGAACCCGAAAATGGTGAAAGGCGAGAGGTGAAAAACAAAATATGCCGTATACGCATCTGACAAAAAGGGTAAGACTTTGTAAAAGTCGGGCCGTGTTACTTTCACAAAAGACAGAAGATGATTGAAATGTATTCCATTGTGCATTAATACTGCCATTACAAGCCCTGCTTTCTCAGTTCAACAATAATAACCAATATGCATATACCAAATTCTTTCGGTTATCTGGAGATGCGAGCGGGTATTGAGACTCTAATGAAACCCAACTATCCAACAATACATTATCCTGACAAACTCAAGTCATTACTTATCGGCGATAGCATTATGGAAAGGCTTTACCGTCAATAAAGTCTATTTCTAACTGAACTAGGGCATCATCCGAGTTTTGGCCTAAATGGCCTAAATTTCAGCCCAAAGACTGATTCAGTTGCCAAATGCCAACTGATGGACGGAGACTTTTGACTGCAGTCGCTCAAAAATTTATGACTTGAATTTTCATCCCATTGTATGGAAACGTTATGCATAAATATTTTCAGAGTGAAAGTTAGCCACCGTCATTATTTAACCATGCAATTGTACTGAAAAGATTGCTTAATTAAACCTAGACATTTTTATTTCCATTTGAAATGGCAGATTAACATGCCTTTTATACTTTCTCTCAAATATATACTGGTGATTCATAAAGCTTGAAGATTTGTGCTAACATGAAAAAGTAAAATATTAGGATGAGCTGAACAACTCCAATTGAGGTTTTAAGTTCTTGATATAGGTTTTCATAAATTTTTCAATTATTGTAGATTTAGAAATGATTTTTTTTCTGTGTTCCATGTCATTCCAATCTTTGATGATGCTAATCCTAAGCTGCATGCATATTTGCTATATCAAATAACGTATTAAATATGCCTTATCAAATTAGTTCAATCAACTTAACTAAAAATAAACGAAATGAATCGGTCGTATCAACAGCATTGAACATGCATATAATGAATAGTCAAAGGCAACTTGCAAATAAAACATATCATTATATCTATAGCTATGTATAAATGTACTACAATTGCAACTTTCTCTTGCTTGATACATATTGACCTTTTTGTTGTCCATGCACTACTCTGGATTGCCCTGAACTAGATCTAACCATTTAACCATAACCTATAGATTTTTGATGAATTGGTCGCCACAAAAGAGCTTATTGTGAAACAGAACGATTGAAAGCTGTGGTCAAGAACATAATGGATCACCTGATTGCATAACCATTGACACGAAAAATTACGATTAATTGAATAAACATTTTTATTGTACAGCAATTGTACGGAAATGTTTTTTATATTGATGAACAAGAAAATTCTTATCGATAAAATCTCCAATAAAAAACATTGAAATTCACAGGGACCATCGTAAAAGAATTGGCCATAATGGTATCTCATTGTCTCTGCATTTACTTATAGGTTATTATTTAAACACATTAAATTCTTGAATTGACACCATGACCATAGGAACTGTCACAGAACCTCACTCTATAATTCTATTAGTATAGATGAGTAACGACAATGTGTATAATAGCACTTAATTTGGAATAAATCAAAACATCTGAGTGAAATCTGTTCCACGGAACATGAGATGCCTCACTTTTTGTTTCATTTATCAACATGCACCAACCAAAAATAGTTAGAATGAAGCTAATTTTTGTTACACCATGGAAAAAATTCGGTTTGCAGCAACTATAAAATACCATCAACTAAGCTGTTGTCACAATTGATTTAAACATCTTAGCTTGTCATAAGTTAGATAATTAATCTAAAAAAACCTGCGAGACTTGCGAGGGATGTAGACTAGTCACAGTTACAAGTATTAGTTCAGATGTTAAATGTATAGATGGGTCTACGTGTAACCTTGAGGAAATCAACATAAAATACAAAACATAGTACAAATTATAGTACAAAATATAGTACAAAATATAGTACAAAATATAGTACAAAATATAGTATAAAATATAGTACAAAATATATAATAAAATATAGTACAAAATATGGTACAAAATATGGTACAAAATATAGTACAAAATATGGTACAAAATATAGTACAAAATATAGTATAAAATATATTAGTACAAAATATAGTATAAAATATAGTACAAAATATAGTACAAAATATAGTGCGAATTACGTAAATAACCACCCATCCGCTGACAGGTTTAAGCTCAAAATAAGGACTTATCACGGAGTATCCAGACTCGACAGTTGCATCACAATTATAATAAAAACAGGTAATATTATACTATAAACAGGTAATAGCAAAAATCAGGAGAATAATTGTTAGTAAGATACATCAGGCACACTGCAAGCAGTGCGGGTGTCGGAGTGAGAATCTATAAAGAGGAGGAGGAGGGATGTCGGACAAGTTAGTGTCAAATGATTTAGTGTCTGTGCCAAGGAGGAGATGTGGCGATGTTGCAATCCTTCCAGGGCACTATAAGTTTTCTTTATTACGTGCGTCCAGGCCTAGTTTAACAGTTTAACACAGCGACTTGTGTGTTCCTTAACTCCAACATATTTGTATCTATTCACTTATTTACAGTGCGATGTGACAAAAAGCCAAAAGCCTTAAAATTAAAGAACTGTACCCGGAGCCAAATCTGGAAATCTGACCGCTACAAAGAATAGAATCCTTATAATCATTGCGAGAAATAAGTTACAGCAACGAAAACACTACTGGAGTACTGAACCTTGGCTAGTTTTATAAAGTGTAGACTGTGGGAACGTGCTAATCTACGAATCTATATCAATTAAGCCTGGTGCGTCCATAGTTCGAGTCTTCACCCTAACAGACAACAAGCACACGAGCAACTCCAAGCAAAGCTGTGGAAATAAACCGGGCGTCATACTCCAAATTATAATGCATCTAGGGCTGCAATTATTCAGGCATTATATTACCACTTAAACTGCGTCCATCTAAAAGACGAGCATAGGACATTAGTGTTTTAGTATCATCATTGAAGCAGGCTTAATCTGATATTTGCAAATACCACTCCTATTGTACTTGCGCGGGAAAATATTTCTCCTCGTTTTTAATTGCCGGGAGGAGGGTACATCTTAGGGCAGAATAATTTTACAGCAAAGTTTTATGCATGATTTTCCAAAGCTGGGTGATGTTATTAAGCATGTTGACTGGGTTAAATGTCAAAGGCATTTAAACATGGTTTATTCATAGTAAAATATTCTTAAAGACGCTTATACGGGTAAAAGCTATATCATTAAACTTGTCAACTTATCAACTTCAGGCAGTTTAAAGAGTTCCTTTATTTAAGCCACTTAAGTCGCATTCGAAATTGAATACATTAATTTAGCCTAATTTACGTTACAGCAAAAATTAATCATTTTCAAGCTGAACAAAAAGCAACGAGTTCAACAACGGCGACATAAAATATTATTAGAATGAATGTTGTCATACTATACCATGAATACTAATATGCCTACCTAAAATATAGCCTCGCTCAATAGCAGAAGTATAAAAGTGAGTACATTTTCTCCTGGTTACGATGAGTAACAAAACCATTAAAACTCTCGCAGTTTTAGAAATCTGGGATTGTATTTGCGTATATACGCGGCTGTGCACGAGGTGTCAATAATTTCGGACGCTATATTCCGGTACTTTGGAATACAAAATTGTTATTTTTTCTTCGTTCTTCTGCAGCAATTAAAGTTATATGAACTGGAAGGTTTGTAAATGGCCAACTATGCAGTTGTGCCGAGACTTAATGAATTGACAATGAAACCCCTAGTTAAACCGATAATACGCAAGCGAGAGAGAGGGAGAGGGCGGGAGAGAGAGAGAGTCTTTCAATACTTTCAATATTAGAATATTATAAACGGGAAGTGTCGTTAATTTCATGCTAACAATTATGTACATGTTATATATTGAGCATCCATTTCGACTCCAGTATCCGCAGTACCTAACTACTTACTTCAAGAGCAGAGCTAAGAAAAGCTCCGAAATTACCGTAGCTCTGAACCTTGCACCACCCTTAAATACCGCAGGCGTATTATATTAGGGTGAGTATTATGTTAGGGTAAGCAATTTATCTGCATCGCACCTGCATGATGAGGGTCCTGCACGTCTGGTAACCGGGGCGGACTCTTGTCCGAAACGTACTGTTGTCCGAATCTGTGTACCGCGAATCTGTGTACCGAAAAAACCGGACTGTAGTCCGAATCTGTGTTCCGAAAAAACCGGACTGTTGTCCAAAAGATTAAGAATCTGCATGTCTCGAGATCCGCCTTTATTTGCTTAAAAACCTTTCACTACACCTAACTGTATAGTATACACTTATACTTGCCACTATAATATAATGGAATGCGATAAAAATAATTGGGGCATTGCCATCATAACTGAATACACTTAAAAAAACATAATTTCACCATGCAGACTCCCTATAATATAGTAAAGTAGCTGTGAGTCGAGATAAAAAGGCGGGTAAGTATAGGACGTGGCGCCATCCTCCAAATAAGTTGTTGGTTTAACAGTTTCTTAGATGCTCTCTCGTACATAAACGATCAATTACCTTGAACAGAGATGGATAATGTACTATAATGACTAGATCGTTACATAAGGACACGGCTTGAATGACGGCTCGTATTGTTGGAGCGGAGGCAGAAAACTAGAAGAGCAGAAGCGGCAAACTTACTAAACAGCTCATAGGAAATGCAAATGAGCGATCCATCTTGGTGGCTGGAAGAATTAATTTATACACTTCAATTCTTTGGTTAGAGCTAATGTTGGTGGCTGTGCCGATGTTTTAATACTTTAATTTTATTCACGCGCAGCTTTTAATCTTATAATTCTATTCAGGCACCGTTCGGCGATTTTCCACAGCGCGGATGTACCTATGATGTAAAGGTAAGTGAAGATAAATCTTTCAGCTTTACCAAAATAATATTATGACTAAGTTATTCAGCAAGGATCGATTCAATCAGAATTTAAAACTTCTTGTCACTTTTCTCAAGTTCTCTTATTTACTTATTTACATTATGATAGTTGTAATCAAAATGTTATGATCGTAATGTTTGATTTATATGTAGCTGTTCATATTATAGTCATTTATTAATTTCCAATTTATTCTGCTGCTTCAACTATCTTTACGCTCCATGATGAATTTGATGGACGCAATTGGTTATACTACATCAAGAAGAATGTTATCTAACTTTAAATATAGCTGAAAATTATCAGAAATAAGAGATAGATAATCTTCTTGTATATCAAAATAAAAACCTGAACCCTGACATATAAGATCATAACAATTCCGGGCCAGCATATTACGAAAATTTTCTTACATGTGCCACATATTTCATCACATTACGCAAAATCCCACCCATTTGCCCATTTGAACGGTTTCTAAAAAATCAGGATATGAAAGTTTCACTGCTGTAATTTTTTCTTGCTTACATATAAGCACTCTTAACTATTTTAACACAAATAAATGTATTACAAAAGTACAAATGATCAACACACGCACGAATTATACGTAAAGAATTGTCTTGAGCTATCGTGGACATCAACTTCCAGTAATTGGTAACCGCACATGTGTGTTACATGTAACCCTTACAACCTAATTAGCTATTTGTCCATTAATGAACTACTAGGTAATCGTGAGAGTTAGATAGGGAAAGGCTGAAGAGAACAGCAGGCTGAAATTAATTTCCCACAATCCTTTCGATCCTGTAGTGTTCTGAACAATTAATGTATCTTATGTTTCATCAGGAGCTGAGTATGTTTATCCAATATAGATTTAAGTTATTTCATTATTGTTTATCATATATAAAGTGATACTATTAATAGTTCTTAATCTTGAAACTTTCTGATAAACTGGCTTATGTAAAGTGCCAGTTAACGCAAACCATATGCCTCCAAGGAGAAGGACTCTTGACTCATTTCTCATAATCGAGTGTTTTTAACCACTGATCTCCCACTCTTGACTCTTCATTTCACAATCGAGTCTAATAAACCACTGATCGTTGTTTCTTCAGAATGAAATAATATAAAAAGTCCTATGGACTGCAAAGAACGAACATATTGGCAAATTGATTTAGGTTTAACTATCTAAAACTATCATAGCATTCCACTTATGTCTGAAGCGATATCATCTCAGTCCTTCTATACTGGAGTCAGTTGAAAGCATCCTGATTCTTTTAAGTTTGCCGATAGATGTATTGGTATAACACTGATTTGTATATATTTGGTCATGCAACGTCAAAATGAGAATAGTAGCATAGATTATTAAATAAAGATATACGAAGCAATTAAAAGCTCCACAGAATCGAGGTTCTAAGCGATTAAAATTTTATGAGAACTATAACGTGATGGTAACAAGAAATAAGAAGCAAGTTTGTTTACTGTTTAGTTACAGCATTTTAAAGAACTGCAATCAGATCCCGGAATCTCTTATCAAAGCTATTGTCGTATCAGAACTAAAGCAGACAGTGTAACTCTCACACTTATGTAGCGGATGACATGACGCAGCAGTTATAAATTTAAAGAAACCTAGTCTAGGTATATGACAAAGTCGCCTCAGCTCTATCATGGCTCTATACGTCGTAACGCTCTGTCGATCCAAGCACGATTCAAATTTTCCTTTTCATTAACCTGGCTTACCCTAGGTTAATGACTAGACAGAACGAAGTTGCTAATACAGATACTTTCACCTCCTTTCAACGAAATTAATACAACACATGACCACTTTAATAGTACGATCTTGCCAGAATGACCGCATAAACAACATTTGTCTACGGAATATGAAGCAATACACTTAAAGACAATACTGAAATGTGGACTGCGAGGGTTGTCCAGGAAAAGCATGTATTTTATGCTGCAAGCAGCGCGGATACCGGTTAATGATCTAGGATTAGGTTACAAGCATGATGCTATTGTGTTAGATGTGGGACTCCCCATTTTAAATTACATAAGCTAGGTTTTGTAAGTTGTGTTTATCAGTATGGCAGTCCAAGAGGATTGCTGTAAACTGTTCCTAATGTATGTATTGTAAGTTTAGTAGTTTACTTGTATTGGTCTGGCCGGATGCAATTCAGGGCATTATATGAGCTGGATTGAGTAGGGAGGCTTTGTACTCCCACTGTTACAAGACCACCGGAGCAAACCTCGATCTCCGCAAATATGTTGGCTTGATAATCGGGTATAATTGAAATTGAATTGGCAAAAAATTTATCCGATTGTCAAATTCGATCTTGATCAACACTGATCAACACTGTCAATAGCTTCGTTAAGTAGATTGACAGCAGGAAAATGTTATCAGTTCAATCCTAAATCACCGGAACTGCTATAACATCTTATATTGCCTTATAAGCATTGTATGAAAAAGCTGTTATTATTACGTGCTTTAAACAGTATATTATAATATGGTCTAACTTTAATGGTAAACAGTCTGTATATACGTGTGATAAAATTGAGTGGTTGAGAACATTGAAAATAGTTTTCATTCATTTGCATGATTATTCAATTGAACATGAAGTATATATAATGTAAACTTGACTGCAGACTTATAGGTTTTATTCATTGTTTCTGCAAAATGCTTTACATTATGCAGTGTTTTACTGATAGTGCTTTACTATATGTATAGTGCTGGGTACTCAGAGCATGAAGTGCATGTATAAGTGCATATGACCGCAAAGTTATTTTTATTTTACTCTTTCAATGATTTGTTTGTTTCCTTACACACATTCGGATGTGAAAATTAGAATGAAATCATCACTTTTCTGTCATGTTTGAATCATGTTTATCGCGATATCGCCGAAATAACGTCGAATTTTTTGGCGTAATAACAGAATCACAGGTGTGCAACATTTTTGTTCAACACTTTGAGGGTTAAAGTATCACTACAAAAACCTAGATAGCGATCATGAGCAGATAAAACGTATTGCAATACGTTGTTCAGCATAATAGCAGATTAACTATATGAATAAATATCTATAAATCTAACTATAAATAGTCGTATATTTCTTCATACTTGGTAACATTTACTTCTGTATCAGTTACCATAACTCATACACTCATGAAGCAATTATAGCCACAGATAAACCGACAATGCAGATCACTTCAAGGCCCGAAAATAGACGGGTATCTATTGTTAGATTCAAAGATATTTATTGTCCGATTCCTGAGTTATTATCCTAAGTTATTATCCTTAACAATAAGTTACACATGTGAAGTTCAGGCGTCACCTCATCCACAAGACCATGAACTTGTGTGCCTCTGTGTTATACTTCTGACACAGTAACAAGTCCTCCGACTAAAATAGCTCACGTATTTGGTAACTTCAGAAGAACAGATCCTCTAAACTGTTCTAAGGAGCTATAACTCTGTAAGGAGCTATAACTCTGTAAGGAGCTATAACTCTTACAGCCTAATATTGTATCAGATAAAAATTGCACTTTTACATTGGCAAAGTGGATTCATGCAAAATTTATACTTATAGCGATAGCAGATTTATTGGAGAATTGGCCTGGAAATAATGAGTCCAGATGAAAAAGAAGCAGACTTAATCAGAATAGACAGTTTGTCATAAATGCAGTCTGCTCAAATCTAAGGGTACAGAAGGGAACTTACTAGTACTAGCTCAGCACTGATCATAGCACCCTATAATGTTGGAGACAAAAGAACGTATATTCAGATGATCAGTTATTCGGGAATCATCTTTCTCAGCTTAGAGACAAACACGCCGCCCCAGACTGGGAGACGTCAAGAGTCGGGGTACTCAGTGTCAGCACCTCCATCCTGTGTAGCCATGAAGCGCATCACCCAAGTTCGTGAGGCGAATGATTATGGCCCCGCGAACAATGGAATTCTGTTATCCGAAATTCACCCCTTGGCCGGCCCAACCATAATCATATTCATCGGGATTCGCAGGAGCTGGTTCCCTTGATGCATATTTTATGTGAACAATCCAGCAATTCTGCTGACCAGGTCAAGCACATTTGCGCAGTGAGTAATAAGAGAGCTTTAGTATCAGTTGATGCTGGTGAGCTTGTGGACGTATAGTGCTTATGAAGGTATGATCAGGTCAGATGAGGATATTTACGATTCACGAACTTTGTATGTGTATTGTATAACTGCACAGCAAACAAAGCTTAGAGAGCTAAAAAGATATGAGTTATTGACGTCATCAAAATAATCAGCTGTAAATCATGTCTAGTTTCACTTGTTAATTGTGTAAACGAGAAACTAATTCTAGCCATGATTAAAAATTATGTTAAGAAGTTAATAATATTGAAGTTTTGCAAAGTTTAAAATCGTTCAAATTCAAATTGAACTGGTATAATTTTCTTTAAGTTAAGCAAATACAGCCAGTAACTGCCCAAAACTGCTGAACTGTAACTTTTAATTGCAGTAAGTAAGTAAGTAGTCTTCATGCAATCTAACTGTAACTTTAGTTGAGTCACATGGTAAATATTGTAAAGAACGTGCTATATTTGACCCCGGTCATTATAGATAGTACATTACAATTGACGTTCCATCGAAGACCATGCACCAGGCTCAATAAATGCCGGGACACTATAACGATTATTTACAGTAACAATCGACTGAACAATTCCTTACGGACATTCTACCTTCCCAAATTAATGGTTACATTTATACCCTTTGAACAGGCATGCTAACCTCCCTTGAAGAGGATGATTGCTCATAATTTTCGCATGGTGGAACGCCTGGCAATTGCGCTACGTTGCATTATACTTATAGCATTATCAAGAAATGTCGACTTGCAATTTGCTAGAAGGTTGGAGAAGGTTGCTGGTTGTTGAACGGCGATCATAGCACACAATTGAGGATTATGACAATGACCAGGTATGTGGATTCTGCGCGGAATGAATTAGAGCGTCACTTTTCCGGTGGTTTGCCTAAGGATTATGCCAATCTATTCAACTTGAACTAGAACTAATAACCATTACACCGCTCAATTACAATGCGCCGCGTTTGTAATCACTAATTTCATGGGAACTTGTGCGTGTAAATCCCAATGAAAAGCGGGTGAATTTCCGCGAGACAAATTTCGTGAAAATAGGTTATAGAATTTTCATCTCGAAGTTTTATGATATGGGTGATTGTATGTAATTTGTAAGACTTTCATTAAGCATTGTCATTTGGATTCTTCAATGTAAATAAAACTCGACTGAATAGAATATCAAAATGTTGAAATTAACAATGGTAATTGCAAATGATGTATAATATTGTCGAAAGTACATTGAAACATTGAAATTTCAGGACTACATCAGTGTTATAGTAGTTGTAGTTGTAGTAGTTATAGTATATGCTCTGAGAGATTCGTGTGAAACAGATAACAAGCTACATAGTCCTCACTAGGGATCCCCAATCTGAACAGCATCCTACATTCAAAGAGATGATGATAAAGAATATAACGTGAGTACATCAAATACCTTCAAATTGACAAGCACTGTTCGATCAAATGTGAAACACAAGGAAATTTAATCCCACTATTCAGCTAGCAGGAGTTATCCGCTGAAGACATGATGAGAAAGCCGCTTAGCATGTTGAAGGCTAACACTCGTTAGAGGCCAACGCTCGTTGGAGGCCAACACTCGTTGACCACAATAGTAAGTAAGTACTTAGTAGTCAACTAAAAATCTGACTAACTCCATTGAAAGACTAAACTTTACAGCTTCCTAAAATCTATTTTGCTACAGTAATATAAGTGTTTCTTCTCCATTTTCCCAGAGTGGCCATTCCTGGCGACTGAGAAATCCATACCTCAGTGCTGATTACAGCGTGAGTTGAATGAACAAGCCGCTAGTAAATTCACTGAAGATAGAGCGTAAAGGTTACTAAATAACCCAACTTTTGACCACGTGGTTCGTCCATCTGATCAATGTTAATTTAATCTCTCTGATAAGTATAATATCCTTCAAAACAGCCATTTCCTTCAAGCTCCAGTGCTTCACGACGACAAGAATGTTGATGTAGCATCACTCTGTACCTTTAATTGTTTACCTAATTATTGATAATTCAACAATCGTACTGGAATTATATTAGGTAAACTGGTACAGTAATATGGAGTAATGGTGAAAGCAGACCTGTGAAGTGAACTGTGTTACCATGGCGATTGTAGAAACCAGATACCAAAACATTACTACACTCATTGTATTACCAGCAAACCATCATGGTACATGGTGTACCCACACAGTGACACAGTGACACAGAAAGGAGGCCTTGTTTCACTTCGTGTTTTGTTGACCATGTTTTCTCCTAAATATTGTTTCGAAACTTTCTAAAAATCATGAGGGTTGCCATTGGTTTTTGTGATTGCCCAGCTCTGATTAAGAGATGGGCGCAAAATTCGTGACCTGGAAGTACGTACGTGATCAGTATATCAGTCAGGGGGCACTATGTAGAAATCATTAACAATCTGACAAGCAAACAAATATTTGTTTGATTTGTTATTGAACAAATTTGTTTACTCCCAATCTCCAAATATATAGAGGGACACGGCTTTTTGCAAGGACATTTCTATTGATGTTGAACAATGTCAATTGTATGAGGGTATAACTTCATGCTTAACAGTAAACAAATAAATGCTTACTGCTTGTGACCTGACCAATTCGCTTAACTCAATGAATTTAGTTGCGTGAAAATTTGAAGAGTGCTCTGCAAATTTTCAAACAGACGGCCGTTTTAAAGTATTTGAATTTTGAGTGAATTATATAGTTGTGACAATTCTTAATTACTGATTTCTGCATTGGGCTTCAATCAACCGAATTGATTATCATGTTTAATATTTGGAGTTCTGTTGTATGCACTTTTGCGTTTTGGTTTTGTGCTGAATGGATCATTGGCCTGAGTTAGTTCAAAATTTACATCCATATTTGTCACAGAGAGAGGTTTCCGGCTTTGTTTGAAATTCAAAATCGAGCATAGATTAAACATCTCGAAGAATTTATCAAACTTACACAAAATCTTTCCCGTACAGATGGTATCAGTAGCAGAAACTTCAATTAGTGGTGCTGCAATTGGTGCTCATGATTCTGGTAAATAATTGGTTGTTAGTCAATCCGGCTTTGAAGATTTGGTTTTTATATCTCACCAAGTTATCCCTTAGTATACTTAAATTTTGCTTCTGACCCTGTGTTTCAGCATCAATAGCAAATTTGTTTGCCAAAGAAAAAGCCGAATTAAAGCAAGAGATTGCACAAAAAAATGACCAACTAGACGAGCTTAAATTGAAAATCTATAGACTTGAAAATGAAGTATCTGCTTTGAAGCAGGAGATCAAGGTTTGCTGTATTTTGATATTTTAGCTTTAAGTATTTTAATTTCTAGTTTTAATTTCTTCATTCTTAACATCTAGTCTTTTCTATAAGTACTGGAATTTACAATTTTGTATATTTTCAATTAACTTTGACTGGCTAAATATCTATTCTACTTATAATTGTAGACCATAGAGAGCAGTTTCTGGAAAGGAAATACCCTTCTCTATAATCATTATAATCATCCGTATAATCATTATTATCGCTGAGATAGTCGATTTAAACACCCCAACACCCAACAGGTTCCAGTCCCAAAGAGGAAGACCAGTAGAAGTTCCCACCAAGAGGAAGGGTCCGAGCAGCCCTCCCTTATAGATACAGTGTACGGTAAAAAGGAGAACAACCCAGCTCCTAACGGTACTCATGTTACTTCTGATAACAAGAAGAAAGTTGTTATCAAGAAAAAGAAAGGAGGTAGGCAAAACTTGATTTAAACTCTTCATCAGATGAATTCAAATTTTTCACGTTAATAACTAGAAATAGAAAAAGGTATTTTGGGGAGGGTTGGTCACAAATTGTTTCGAACTTGATTGCCTTAATGGCTAAACCTGACTTCTCATTGGTAAATCGAATAATCGCTTTCATATGTAACAAAAGTTTGAACCCTTCCCCGGCAAGTACCTTTCTCAATCAATTTGGTAAAAATAAAAGTTGAGCACCCATAGTATTTTTAACAAAGAATACAAATAATAGTGCTCGTTTCCAGGGGGTAAGAGAACCTCAGTTGCAAGTAACGGATTAAAATCAGCTTCAACAGCGAGTGTGACAAGTACACCTACAGTTCCAGCACAAAACTCTTCTCCGTGTAAAAACTGCTCCAATCTGTCGGTTAGATATTATAGAGAACGATATTGGTGGGGAGGTGTCGCAAATCTTCTTTGACACATGACAGCCTGATACTTGATTCGACCAATGAATATCGAGAAGCGCTCTGATCATGACATCATGTCAAGACAAAATTGCAATAACTCCCCACGAATACCGTTCTCTACTTTTCTCCCTCCCGACTGTTCTCAGTTTTTCATTGCACGACCACGTGACTTGATATAAAACTAGCCAGCTCTGCTAATTCGTTCTCTCCAGGAGCTCTCAGAAAAGTTCCCAAAGATAAAGCTGAAGACCTACGTCAACTGCCGCAAGAAGTTTGACATCGCAGACGTGAATGGGGATGGTGTACGTTAAGACTTCTGTTCGAATTTAATTTTGTGTTAGAACCATCCCGTAAAAAGCTAACCTTTAAATAGAAAAAGGTTTTTTGGTAGAGGGTCACAAATTTGTCGTTTCATGTGACAGCGTTTAACCAATGAGAAGTTATGTATAACCAATTAAATAGAGCAACACTATCACGTGATTCGAAATATTTGTGCCCCCCAATACCTTATTCTAATATATGAATTTGAATCAACTAATTACATGTTTAAAGCTGAAAGGTGTGTTTCTCGACAGACAGTTGATTCAGAAGAGCTATCAATGATATTGGAGAGCGCAGGTCTCTTCTTCACATCTTCCCAAATACAAGACATTCTGACTAAAGTGGATGAGGATGACAACATAGCCCTGGACTTTCCAGAAGTATTACAGGTAAGACTGTACAGACCTGGACTTTCCAGAAGTATTACAGGTTAGACTGTACAGAACTGGACTTTCCAGAAGTATTATTAGACTGTAGACAAATAGATCCAGACACATATCAGAAAAAAATTACCAAAAACCAATAAATTGGTTGCTCCCTTTGACCGGGGAGAGTCTCTTGGCTGTTCTCTCTAAAAATATGTGATATTCCGTTTTAGCCCGGGGTAACAATTAACCTTCACTCCGTCAACTCGGTCGCTTGCTTTTGAGTTTTTATGGCATGGCTACGCCTACGTGGTATTTTTTGCCTTGCGTTGCGGCCTATTTTCAATTTTCGTAATTAAATTTTTCAATTCGCTGCCGCGCTGCGCGCGCGAGGGCTGC
>JH154921.1:127090-138571 GCA_000226015.1 Mnemiopsis leidyi | reverse complement strand
GCTTTTAACACAAAAATCTAGCGACTTAGACTTTTAGAACGTTTGGTCTCGGACTACTCGGTCGCTTGCTTTTGAGTTTTTAAAAATTTACCAGTATTATTTAAGCGGGCTTTGCTCGTAAGTTGTAGTTTTAGATGAAGTTGTAGATGACAGATGAAGATTTGTAAGATCAAGATAGAAATACTTTTAAAATTAAACATTAAAGAGTGCAAAGTGGTGAGGTAAAAAATCTACCTACGCGTAGCCATAAAAACTCAAAAGCAAGCGACCGAGAGAAAGTTGACGGAGTTAACGTTAATTGCTACCCCGGGCTTAATCGGAATATCACTTTATTTTAATAGGGAACAGCCAAGATACTCTCCCCGGTCAAAGGGAGCAACCAATTTATTGGTTTTTGGAAAATTCATTGTAATAAGCTGTATGTCATAGAATAATTGGTGATGACGCATTAAAATTGAATACATCGTATCATGATGGTATGTCAATAACAATTAACTTCCGGCAATAAATTCTTAAAAGATAGCTAAAACATTTAGTTTCACTGCTTTGGCTTTCGACGCTTTGTAAAGTAGCCCAATTTTTAGGAAGAAAAGGGGCAGTAATGACCGTTGTTTCCCGGGTAGAACTGTTATGACTTTATCATAATAACAGCTCTTTCGTAGTAAAAAAACTCATATTGGCTCATTGTACTTGTAGAACAAATAGGGATTACTTAAGCATGTGATCGTTGTCGTTTCGATGAATCATTTCCTAAATATAAGGCTTTAGTCATATGTACTATAGTACTATACTATAGTACTATGCTATAGTACTATGTATTGTCAGTGAAATGAAAATGAAAATTCCTCTGCAAGCCGCAGCGTATTTTTTACTCAAAATTGTCCACCGAATTATGGCAACTTAAATAAGTACAATATAACGCAAATGGCAATGGTTAAGACCCATAATATACAATATTATCACGATGCGATACAATATACCCCTTGTTGAGACCTTGAGTTTACAACAAGTATTTCATAGCGTTAGAGACCCATGAGTTGCTTTGATCAAGATACGCAACTCTTATCGTATCTTTCGACCATAATCATCCAAGAATCGCGGACAGGTAGAATATTTTTCTAATGGCAATTATGAAATTGGTAATTGACTTAGAAATAAGTCATATGTCTTACAGATTGATCCGATTTCCATATTAAGGCAGGCCATATTGCCAGACATGAAGACCTTCTGGCAAACAAGCTTTTATTCTGGGAACCGCAGCATGGACACAGAGGACGTGGCAGACCACACCTCAACTACATCGACATGCTGAAGAGGGATACCAGCCTGTCTAGTACTGACGAGATCCGGACAATGATGCTTGATCGTGATGTGTGGAGGGGTGTCGTAGCTGCTCGGACTAAGAAGCCGACTTAAGTAAGTAAGTAAGTAAGTATTAAGTTATTTGATTATTAGACAAAAGGACAATAAACTAGACAATAAACTAAATATCGAAAACAGGCTGTAAATCGCCTGACCCAATTATGAATCTTCAAAAACATAGCACCCAAACAAAAACTAAAGTTTTGTCAACAGCACAAACTCATCAATCAATTAATAGCACTACATTAAAGCCCAACATGCAAAGCGACAGCTATAACTGCGTTATATAGAAGTATCAAATGACAAAATTCCTCGTCTGAAGGAAGGATGATCAGGGTCGCGTATATGGACTGATACTACTACAGGGAAAGACCTTGTTGCACAGGTTTATTAAGCAGTATGGACTGATACTACTACAGGGAAAGACCTTATTGCACAGGTTTATTAAGCAGTATGGACTGATACTACTACAGGGAAAGACCTTGTTGCACAGGTTTATTAAGCAGTATGGACTGATACTACTACAGGGAAAGACCTTATTGCACAGGTTTATTAAGCAGCATGGACTGATACTACTACAGGGAAAGACCTTATTGCACAGGTTTATTAAGCAGCATGGACTGATACTACTACAGGGAAAGACCTTATTGCACAGGTTTATTAAGCAGCATGGAGTGGGGGCCTGTGTGTACCCTAATACCTTAATGCAACCCTTAATACGACCTGGTCGAGGGTGTTATCACCTCATAGAACTTTGATGTTACGTTGTCAAATGTTTGAATTTGACAACAGATTATAATTAAGACTTGGTAACCTCTCACACAGCTCAATTGGTTTGGTATAAATTAAGAGTTTTAATGTTTTAATCATTTATCAGTCGCAAAACGCAAAGCGTGCCTCCAGCCAGAAAAGACACGTGGTTTTCAGATTTATTGTAATTTTACGTCTAAATACTGGTCAAACTTTTCTTCTAGCTCAAGAAAAAGGGGTCACTTGTAGGGGGTCACGTGATATTTTTTCAGCTTCGAACTTTTAATTCAGATTCCTGTAAAATTTTACGTGAAAATACTAGTCTAACTTTTCTCCTACCTCAAAGTTGAAAATTTTCATTTTTGGGATATAGGGGGTCAATAAGGGCCATATAGGGGGTCTAAATAAGGTTTTTGAGCTTTGGGACTGCCACCATCGGATTCGCTGTTAAACTTCACGTCAAAATGTAGGTCTAACTTTTCTTGTAGCTCAAAGTCGAGTCCTATACCACAGTTCATGTTGTCATACTAGGGGCTGGCAACCTTTTTTTATAATTTGACAAAAAATCGATTGAGAATTTTAGTCATGAGGTTCAAAAATTTTTGGTTAAGTGTCTTTTCTAGGGTATAGTTGCCACCGAAGCATTATTCAATTATTGAATGCTTTAAATTCCTTTAAATTCCTTTGCCGCTTTTCTGTTCGTACAGCATGAGTGCGCACCCTCCCGTCATTTTATTCTCTATTCGCTTCGAATGAAGGTCGGACAAAGTCAGACAACTTTCCTGTATGTATTACCTCTTAATTGGTTATCGATTGGTATTAAAACTCATATAGTTGACTATAAAAAAATGCAACTATTAGGTACGCCAATACTACAAAAGATATAACCATTTATAGGGTAACTGGGGCTCATGCTTCCTGGCCGTTATCAACAAAGTTTCGCCTGCAATAGTAATCATGGTAAAACGAATAAATCAGTGAAACAATAAAAATATATTTTATGTCATTTACCTGGAGCATTTTAACAAATAAGCAAATAGACCATTATGAAAACGTTGTATGAACTCAACAGCACATAATTTTGATAGTGTTGCAATAGAGCTGAAGTCACAGTATCAAATGGAATGTAAGGTATGTGTTTAGATACCCCACAGCGTTCCCGATCATCACATCAGAGCGGTATCTATTATAATTAACTTTGGAATCCCATTTCCTACATCTGCACTAATGTTTGGTATTTCTTAAAGACAGAGACTTTATAACTGAATCTCGCGTTACTTGGGTATTATTTAGCTGAAATTAGCACGGTGTCAACAAACATTTATCAAGTTATATAAGTAGATTTTTATGGTGTTAAGCCCCCTGATGATTGATAGCAATCCTGCAGCTAAGCAGCTAAAGTAAGGTATTCCAATTCTGTTCAATTACCTAAAGACGTTACCTTGATAACCTCAATAACCTCGATAACATCATAAACCTCATAAAACTCAAAAGCCTCAATCGCTACTGGCTCTTATAACTTGGTAACCTTATAAAAATATAAGCTAATTATATCTGACTGGGGATATGTACGTGCAAAACGTATTTGGTCATCTGATCCTACACTTTTTTACTTATGTTCTTGGTGAACCAGTGGGAATACGTTAATTAATAATAATAACCAGTTAGTTTAAAACAACGAAACCTCTTTAAAACATGATCTTGACAAGATTGACAAAAAATACCATTAATTACAATAAGTACTGTAGCTCCATGGGGAGGGTTTTTTGGACGCTTGTGCCAGCGCCTCGTTGTTAGGAGTCCCCTTGCCGCGGACATTTTTTGGCTGACATGATGTCCCTGGAGTTGCGGTCAACACTCACCACCCCCCGCCGCTAGTCGTCTTCTAGCCGCTCATCTGATGAATGTATGAATTACAAACGCTGATTATTCAAACAAGTATGGATCATTCCACAAAGTTACATAAATTTCATGATGTTGTGATCAACAAATGCTTAATATAAGTCCACACACTCTAACGGCTGAAATTCCGTCACATGAAACGATGTCTTCAAGAATAACTGTAAGTCTGCTTGGAAATAGTGCATTTGTATTCTTCATATCAGCGTGTACTTTGCAATGACCTGCATATATGTATTTGATAGTTTAATCTTTTGATGTAAACAACTAAACAAATTTATACTCAATAAGTTTTTACCCACGCATCGGTTTATTGACATATTTTTCTATTGGACTTTGAATCTACAATTTGACCAATTAAATACTATGGTCCGATTTTTTGTTTGTACGTTTGTCCTTATCTTAGCGTTCCTCACGACAGGTATTTCAGTTTCTCTGCTTATTCTTTAGTTTTTATAGACATATAAACTGGGACAAGATCATTGTTAGGATCATTATTAAATGATCATTTCAGGGTGAAAAGGTGGGCTGATCCTAGTTGGGCCCTGCCTAGGGGGAAAAGCGTTTGCCGCGAATCCCCGGTGTCTCGGTCGCGCTTTTCTTCAGTATTTTCAAGCATTAAGTATTGCAGCTTCAATCCCAGACTGATAATATATTACAGATGCCGCTGAAGAAAGAAATCAATTAGATATCGAAAAATCGAGCGCTGCAGAGGAAGTAGAGAAACTTGAAGTTAGTTCAGTACAACTGGAGAAGCGCCAAGGTCAATTGAATGAAACTATGCTGTGATTTATAAAATATAAAGAATACAAAATGTTCATCTATAGAAATGAATTCCGATCATTTCAGGCATTTTTTATCAATTCAATTGCACTAACTCACTTACAGGACCAATTTTGAATGAGATGCTCTAATCTTTTATTATTTTAATGAGAATTAGCTTTATTTCTATAACATCAATCAAATCATCTAGGCTGGAGAAAGCGAAAACGAAAGCCAAATCGGATATAGGTAATAAATTTTCCACAACGAACTTGATGCACCTCTTTCATTTAAATAGAATTAAATACAGTTTGTGATTATCAATGTATTGAACGATTGTATAGCCGTGAAACTGCTATGACACTTTAAAATCGCATACATCAAATACACCAACACTATCATTGTTTTCAGAGAAGACTAAAACAAAAGTAGACAAATGGCCGCCTACTTGTGATTTAAAGAAACGCATGATTGACAACGTTGCAGCTGGACACTGGAACCCAAAAACTTAAAGCCCCTAATACTAAACATTTTTTGTTTACTGATACATTTACTGCATTTGAGAAAATTATTACAATTCTTACATTTACATGAAATGAGGGATCAACACCACAGAAATATTGGTTCTTAGTGTGATTCAGATTGAAGTGGTAAAGTGTAAAAGTTAACGATCACAAGCCTTATGAATGTTGTGTATTAAGTGTACTGCAACTTTTGAATATTTGATCTTAGCAGTACTCGCGGACTCGCTGATGCCTTAACTTTCGGTTGCCAACATTGGTATTTCAAATATCCATTATCTTTTTTAAAGACAGAACGTATATCGAACGTCTGGAACTGATTCCTTTATATTAAAGTTAAACGGTCCTTAAAAATTTTCCTATCTCGTTATTCGGTTATTGCTATTTTCAATCTACGTTTGAAGCGCCTCCAATTCGAACTAAACGATGCCTGCATTATATCCTAGTTCTCTAGTGAGCTGAGCCAACAAGATCTAAGATCTTATTAAAAATTTAGCACGGTTTTCATTTGACCTGGGATCCTTAGCGAGTACTTCTTTGTCGTTAGAATTGTTCTTTGTCGTGAAAATCGTTCTTTGTTGTGAGAATAGGACGGTCGATAAAAGGAAAGTCTTGGTATTGAGAGTGAATGGCGTCTATATTGTTTTACAATATCTGCTTGCAATCAAATTAGAAATATCAATTTGTCCAATTGTTCTGTTATTTATAGCTCTATAGCTATTGCGAAATTACCGAATGCACTTTGGTTTGATTGGTATTTCGCAACGAGATAGTTAATAAATCAAGCTTAAAGTTTACAAACTCTATAGATATTCAATAAATTTTTTACATTTACTGTTTACAACAAATTTTCGAGAAAATGAATTATTGAACTAAATTTCAAAATAAATTAAAGTACGAAAACTAACTTACGAACTTTATTGAGCTTTATTAAACAATTTATCGTCAACTGAATTAGAACCCAATTACAAAAAGACCGGCTGACCTCGATGAACACATGATATAGTGACAATTCTCCATTGTAGTGACAAGACAGCTAAAATGACAATCGCCATGTGTGAAACAGTGCGATTGTGACGATCTTTTTTGTGACAACACTAAATAGTGACAAATCGATTTGGCGACAGCTTAACGTTGTTTAACTGAACTTTTAAGCAATTCCCATGAAAATACCATTTCTATAAATATCAATATCCAAGAGCAGTAGACGCAGCTGCAGAGCCGATTTCTTCAGGATCTACATTTTTATATGGCCCTTTTTAGTTTGTCGCAGTTACAAAATATCTTCGAAGATGCTTTCATGGAAACTTTAACCGGAGCAAAATCATATTTAACATCAATTAAAAAAAGATGTCATCTCGTCAGAACTACTCTTATAAAGTGGACGATCTCTGATCTTCCAAAGTATTACGTGCTCTTGAAGGTCTAAATATTTGATCCCGAGAACCACGGTTGTAAAGGGAAACCAATGTAGTATACATACATATATGTAGAAATTGCAGCCTGATTTCGTGGGTCATATAAACAATTGCTTTTTGGTTAATATCTTGCTTAGTGTGTAACCTCACACTCTAGGGCTCTAATTTCGGCTACATTTGACATCCCCGAAAAATGACGAACCGCACAAACTTATGATTCCCGGAACATGTCTTGAATTCTTGTGACCACAGTTTGAGCTATAGGTAAGGACAATCATAGGAAAAGAGACTTTGCCTCCCCCCCCCTCCCATGTATAATATATCAACCATACAGGTGATTAGATGTTAAAGCATGAAGGTTGACTGAAAGCAATGATGATAGGACAGTTATGTTATGCGCAGGTTCCGAGCAGTTAGGTTGGCCATGAGTTTGGAATAGATTGAAGATGGGTAAATTGTTATCAAGTTCAATGTTCTGAATCTTTAAAAAATCTATCTCTTTAAATACGAATATGATGAAATCTTCAGTGTGAGAACATTTAGGTGCCACTGGGATATAGCGGTTCTCTTAACTTACCCATAGAACCTGTCAATTGCTTGATCGGATCAGTATTGGAAAATAAAAGTTTTTCCTGAGAACCACCTTAAGTAGAAACGGTCGGTGGGTACCGAGCTTATCCTATCTAATTGGTCATCGGCAATGGTTATCGAGTCCATTTTCTCTCTCCATACCTCTTAACCCTAACAATTTAACAATGAGCTATACTAATAGTGGAGAATCTAATTACTCCATTCTTGATTGAGATTAAAGTTGTTACCCAATGGGTTCATGCTCATGTTACATCGCCCTCATTCGCTGAGCCATAAGTGATGATATATCTCTATAAAGCACTGCATCCAATCCGTTTCGTTTGTAGTTACAATAAAGAATAAGATAAATGGGGATGAATGTGCCTACTATAAATAAGTAAATATAAGACAGTGGCCCAATATATGTGTTATAGTTCCTTCTATAAATTGCCTGTTGCTGCTTATAGAGCCGGGCAATTTGTAAAAAGTGGGTACTAAAGTCCATCTCGTATTTTTTTGTGATTTTTTATGATTTTTATTTGTATAAAAAATTACTGATAATCGCGCTCATGGCATTGGAAATAGATAATGCTAAAAATCAGGATTTTACAATTCCTCCTACATGATTAAACATATGGCCTTCTTATTATTCTTTTACTGCTTTTGACCTTTTTGCAATGAACAACATGAACATTTCCCGTAGTATCAAGATGTGCGACTTGAACTTATTTGCTTTTCCGTTTTACTAAGTAGAACGAAACACGGCGGTTAATTCAACACTGTTCTGCAGCATAACAACTCCCTTTGTCGCTTCCGGGAGCTATTCTAAAAGTGAGTACTCAATGGCTTTATTGTTTGTTAATCAATCAGCAAGCACAAGTTGGCTTCGACAGAAGGAACAGAAGGAAGGTCGAGCCATGAATCTTAGGAGACGTTTCTCTTGGTTGTCGATCGTTTCAAGACCTTCCACCGGTTTCTTTCACCGCCAATTAAGGGCTGTGCAGCTTCATTGTTCGAGCTAATTGTGTTTAATTATCCATGCTTGAGGGGAATAAAACATGTTTCGCAACACAACGCACCCTGAGTTGAGGAACCTATATCAGAGCTGCTCAAAATAATAATACAATAGGCTCCTCAAACAGGGATAATGATATACTGTGCGGTCGTTCCTGATAAGAAATCTTAATAATCGCTGAACAGGCCGCAACAATACTTCGCATTAAGTCATTATTTCAACCGTGCCCACGGTTCAATGTCATATGCCACGTGACATCTATATAGGATGGGCGAATCACAGTCCACTAAACCACAAAGATTGACCATTTAAATCACTCCTGGTTTGGAGGTTGATTTGGTCACGTGAATGGGATAGGCTCACACGTGAGTTTGGTGCAGTGAACAGGGTTATTTCTTCTTTAGAATCGTCTCACTGCTCTTATAGGAACTGCCAACACCAATCGTTTGAGCTCACTTCTTGTTTTAAACATTTTCGTGTGTCCTAGAAAATCAAAGAATATTCTCTGAAGGTAAGGTATGTCGTTACGATTTAAGGTCGGTTTTATTGATGTTATTTGTAATAAAGATGTATCAAGAAAAAAAGTTCCTTAATTCTTGTCATTACTGTTATCGTAGCCTATAGGATCTGAAAATTCACGATGAAACATAAGAGGTTGCACAGCAACAATCAACATCTTAAATGATATAAATTCAACCATCGTCCAACCTAATCATAGATTACTGTTGTCCTATCAAACCAAACGTCCAACAGAGTTTTACACCTCAGATAAGCGAAACGATGAAAACACTAGTGCTTACAGCAATTTTGCTGACCCTGGCATCGGCTCAGGACGTAGACATAGATGCAATTGGAGCAATGTTTGATGGTAAGTTGAAGGCTGATCATTTTCGAGTGGAATTTTTGTATTTGTTGACGTATTATCATTACGTATTATCATTACGTATCATCATAACGTCATATTGACGTATTATCGTATTGCACCTTCGAAACTTTAAGTAAAATCGCTATATCAACGGTTCTTTTTAAACATGTTTTTCGTATTTTCTTATTTTCTAGTTTTCAATCATATATTTTAGCCTATTTAATTTTAATGCCTACTGGTGCTTACAACTCATATTGTGTGCTATCTACTAGGCCTATAAGAGTACTAGTACTAACAAATATTGTGGGTTATCTAAGTTTTCTTCCCTAAACAGGTTTACTGGCTGATGAAGATATTGAATTAGCCGGAGATGAATACGACGATAGACTTGGAATCTTCACTCTGAACTACGTTTCCGGAGGGTAGGCATTTCTCAATTTTCCTAACTCTAAATTCTCTGGTTTCTCAACCCATTAGATTCAGTCCGCAACTCAAAAAGGCGGAGGAGTTTTCAATCTAACTGGATCATGCAACTTTTGATTACCCAAGTCTACACCAAAAAGAAACCTTTAACAATTTTCAGCGCGTTAGGCATCGACTTGATGTACACCTCAGAGGAACTTTCTCAGATGAACGGTGCTAAGATGCTTCCCAGCCTCAGATCAGCTCTGGCGGAGGAGCTAGAAAAGAGGGTGAGTTCAAAGTTATCAGCCGCAGTTGAAGCAAAAGTGTGCAATACATTTCGATTCAATATTTTATTAAAACTGAAGTCCTATGAATTCATATGATGGCCATTTATATACTTTGAAAATTTGTAATATTTTAAAGCTTTTAGTATGATCAGATGTTATAAGATCGTGTTCAAGTAAAGCGCATTAGATACAGATAAACCTGTCAAAACATTCCATCGACAAATGATTTCCAACAGGGAGAATCTCTGTTTGAGGAAGACGAAGAGGACTTAGAAAAAAGGTCCTATTTGAACAATGCCAAATTTCTGCACCCAGCAGTCCATCAGGGTGTTTGTGGCAACTGTTATCTACACACTTGTGAGTTCATTACACATAATCTATTTATAGCAATCTGAGTATGAGAGTTCATAACACATAATCTATTTATAGCAATCTGAGTATGAGAGTTCATAACACATAATCTATTTATAGAAATCTGAGTATGAGAGTTCACAACACATAATCTATTTAAAGTAATCTGAGTATGAGAGTTCATAACACATGAATACATGATCTGTTTACAATTCCTGGTTTATATTCCAGTTTGCCTTCTTCATCTTAACTTGATGTTTGTTGGAACTTTTTGATACGCCTAGCTTGCGCTGTCGCTAGCATTTACACAAAACTAATAACAATTAATAGTGGGATAAGATAGTTAACTAGTTTTGTCTTTCAGTTGTCGCCGCTCTGGAGATGGCCTATGCCAAGGCTACCGGACAGAGGATCAAGTTCAGCGAACAAGAGATGACCGATTGTTACGAGGACGGATGCGGTGGTGGAGATTACAAAATGGTAAGAAGAAGTATGACATTGAGAAGAAAAATGAGAACACTTGCTTAATTCGTGCTGATTTCGGCTTCCATAAATTCTAAGTTATGTATTGATGTAAACTAGAAAAAGAAGTGTTGAATTCTCATCAAATCATCGGAAAATAACAAGATCTTGACACAATAGTAGTGAAGAAACAGTAAAGAAACAGTAAGGAAACAGTAAAGAAACAGTACTTATAAAGAATTTTCCCTGCAGGTATCGATCACGATGAGCTACCTAGATAAACTGAGCACCAAGGATGGGTACGGTAAATATCTGTCCAAACAGGTTACTTGCAGAATGGGTTCCACCCCCGATGCTCTCACCAGGCTCAAGGTAAATATTATTTTGTTACAAACCCACGATTCTTTCAGATTTAATAACAAAATCAAGTGTGGTTTCTGGAAAATTAGTCAATGTCTTGACGAAGATTATTGTGCCATCTTGCTTTACACTTAACTATTTGAATGATAAAAACATCAGTCCGTAACTTTCTTATCATCTTTTATTTTTCCTAAAGTCTCAAATATGAACACTGACAAATTTTCACCAGCACCTAACTGTAGTCTGTATCCCAACATAACAATTAACAACACTTATATTTCCTCTCAAGGTAGTGGATTTCCTACCGGTCACCGCAAACACATTCGAACAAGCGATAAGACAGTATGGCAGTGTCATGACATGTATGGCTTGGGGTGGAGCAGGGGAAGCCTGTGATATGAGCGGCTACACTGGTAAGTAGAACCAGGAGCAGGAGAACCTGTGATATGAGCGG